>VWPU01005476.1:0-176613 GCA_013398955.1 Callaeas wilsoni
TCTTGGTGTTGATCGGGCAGGGTTTGGCTCAGGGGTGAGGAAATGGCCAGGCCACGTCTTGGCTGTCCCTCAGCACTCCGAGCAGCAGAGGTAGGGAGCTGCTCGGAGCTGGGTCAGCCTTCAGACAGCCAGGACACCCCATTTCTGTCCCTATTTCTGTCACTGTGCGAACACACAGCTCTGGGGTCACCCTGGCAAGGCGCCTCGTGCTCACGAGCCTGCAGCGGAGCCGTTCGGAGCCAGAGGAAGGGGCTCAGTGTAGGACCAGAAAAAGGGACTCCGTTTCACAGGTAGAATTTCCTGAAAATTAGCAGGGCTTAAGCAATACTAATAGGGAGGTAATTGTGTAGTTACAATGAAATCAACTAATTAAAGAGAAGCCAAATGGGGAATATCCAGTGTTCTCTTTTGGCAGGCAATACAGAAGAAAAAATTTCCCAATGCTTATCTGTATCCCTAAGCCATTTATATCTCTAATTCCAGACCCTTTCTCTGTCAGAGTTAAGGATTAAAATCTCTTATGAAAACAGTGTTAACAGGAGAAAAGCAAACCGGACAGCTTAGTTTCGAGGTGGTAGTTATTTTCTGAAATTTCAGTCTGGAAAGTCTTATCCTCCCATTCTGATAAAACTTGATCTTTACAGTTTTTCAGCATTTGGTGGTTTATGGCAAAGCCAAAGTTTCTTTTCAAACAGTGAAATCAGTTACTAAATTAGAATAAATTAGTTTTGAATTGCTTTTTATGATCTTAGCCTTCTAAAACAAGTATGAAGGAATAAATTCTGTCCCATCTTCAGGCTCAGTATCAAACTTTTACTGAATTGAGGTTACACAAGTTGCTGAGGATTATCGAAGTCAAAAAAAAAAATTAAATATTCTCTTCTTTTTGCTATCTAGACAGTATTTAGGACAAGCATGGTGACATCCTGCTTCATAGAAAAACAGAAATTGTTTGGCTGAACAACCGTTCCAGTCTCTGGGCTATGGATCCTGCTTTACCCTCAGTGGTGGGAAGGATGAAGCCAAGGCAGAAGAGGTGAGAAAGAAAAGAAGTAAAGACGTTAATTCAGTAAGTTCACTCTCTTTTATGTCATTTTCATGAAAATGTGTTGTCTTTTTTTTTGTTACACAACAAATCTGAAGCGTGATTGTTTTTTATCACTTGTGTGAAGGGAAAAGGGAGTGATCACTGTTTTAACCTGGAGAGTCTTTAGCAGAACAAACCAGCCCTAGGATAACAATAGGATGAAACAGTAACAGAAAAAAATCTTTTAATGTAAGCAAAAGGTATAGGGATAATGTTAAAGAAATACTGGAAATCCATTTTCTCAAACTTTTTAAAGGTAGCCAGACAAGCCATTAGTGAAACTAAAGTAAGGCATAATTCCACAGCAGCAGAAATGACTGCATGACTTAATGCATCCTTTCCATTTTTCTGTCTCCCACAGTCCTTTTGATAATCTTATCATTGTGTAACCATCACAAGCAGCATCACCAGAAGTAATGGTTAGCTATTCTCAGACCACTTTTAAATTATTCACAGCAGCTCTGTTTCCATTTCTCTGACTCATTCTTTTAGAAATAACAGGAAGTAGAAAACATGGAAATGGAAGAGTTATGACATTACATTTTTAGAAAAAACAGAAAGCTAAAAATTATCCAGTCTGTTACTTCTTTTCTCAGCAATGCAAGAAAACATTGGCGTCTTTCTGAACAATGACCCACCAAAGCACTGAAAAAACCCCTCCAACACCAGAACTTGCTCAATACCAAACAGATCCAGGTTCTGTTCTGCTACTTTTGAAGGAAAAAGGAAAGATGAGACATTGCTAGGAGAGAAACAACACTCCTTTCTTTTAATTAATATTAAGGAACCTTGGTGATCAGACTAACCCCAAAAGGGTAAATCTTATTTAGTGCATTTTGCATAGGAAGAATGTTTTAAAAAGTCAGAGTTCTCCCACCCTCCCCCAGTGCTTCAGTACTACTTTCTGGTTTTTTTTGTTTTTTTTTTTTTTAAACCTACCGAAAAAGAAAAAAAATATCATTTCAGCTTATGCTTTTCAGCAGAGTGATAAAGTGATTTACAAAGGTCAGTTTTATTATTCACATTTTAGGGAAGAGAAGATTGATGCAAGAGGAGAAGTCTCGGCAAAGAGTTCAGGCAAAGGAATGGAATTGAGGTCTGAACCCCAAAAGACTACACACGGCTCTCAGTGCCATCTAGAAGCTGAGCAGGTTTAAAAAATTCAAGCTCTCCACAATGTGTTTCAGTGCTGTCATTTATTCAATTCGTTTTGACAGTATCATAAGACAAAACTATATCATATCAGTAAAGAAGTATTTCCAGAAGCTGTAAGAAAAGGAGAAGACAAACACGCCAAGAGATGGGGACCCTACAGCCCCTGTCTGCCACAGGAGGATTTCCTCTTCCTCTTAGAAGAGCTCCTCTGAAGGTTTTGCAAATTGGCTTCAGGGCTAGTCCCCCTTACTGAAATATAGAAAAATACAGGGGAAAATGAAGTTTCTGAAAGGATGATCTGGCTCAAGATCTCTGTAGTAATAAACTATTGGACAGAATGTCTTACACAATCTTCCAAAAGTAATTCAAAATGCCTTGGAAAGGAGCCAGCTGGCCTGGGAGCCGGCTGCAGCACTGCAAACAAATGGTGCTGTTCCACAGCGATGCATCGAGTGCTGCGCCCAGACGCCAGAAAGAGCAGTGTTCTGTCAGCTCTTATTTACACCACTGCCCTGCTCTGCAAAGTGACAGGCTGGAATGGCACCTTCCTCCTCAACAAATCTGATCTATAGATGTACCCAGTCCTGTCTAATTAGTGACAAAAGTTTATTCCTATTGCTCCTGCGGAGCCAAAATGGTCTGGAGTTCACTGAGGGCTGTTGCTGCCAGTACATGATGGAAATAATTTGGTGGGTTCCAAACACTTATAAAGAGTTCCAGACTGCACAAGAGGGGTGACAGGGCTGCCACCAGCAGCTTAAGTCAGCAAACAGACTCATTATTACCAGGAATAATGCTTGAAATGGGAAAAAACCCCAAACCAACACCTGTCAGACTTTCTGAACACAGGCATTTCCAGAATGCAGGGTTTTCCCGACTGGCAGCCACATCCTCCTTCTTGAGGGACAAATACACTCAGGAAAGACCCAGCAAGGTGGAGCAGCCATGGGTCCATCCACAGACCCAGGTTTGTGGTTTACAAGCGGCAAGACTTGGGAGTTCATCCGCAGGACTAATGCACAAATGTGAAATGATCACCTAAGAGGAAAGTTAAAAAATGTTGAAAAGTTCAATATATAGTAGATAAATTTGCCCATTAAGCATGATTTCAGAATTTCAGTAATTCTGTCCTCAAATCTTCTTTAAATGCTTTTAACATTTTATTTCTTAAAGTGTGCATAAGCTGCTTGAACTGCAATTATCTTAAGAGATAAAAAAGAATATACATTGTGACTGGGCACTCCTTTTCTTAGCCACAATGTTAGTAAGTGCCTTGGAAACTAAGAAATTCCAATTCAGCAGGTGGTATTGATCTATCTTAAAATAAACTAAGCTAAACACAATATACTACAACTTTAAAGGCTATACCATGCCATATATGTGTGTGTGTATATATATATATATATAATGATTTTATTGTGGTTCATGAGTGTCAAATATTGACTGCTCATAATAAAAAAAACGTGTTATCATAGTTCATCACACAAAAGGAACTCTGAATGCAAACTTCATTGTTTCTTGTAGAAAGGATCTGGTGCCAACTTTCACTATTTCTTTTGCACTTCAACATGTTCATACTACTCCAAACTTTGGACTTTTTTCCATTTTTCATTGCAATTGGCAAAATGAGACTGAGACCTAAACACTACTACCATGCTGGATTACAAAAACAGGCTCTGTAGCACAATCAGCAGTTTAATTAAAGATGTTTTTTCTCAAAAAAGACCCCTTGATCCTTTCCCATTCTTACATCAAGTCTCAGTAAGTCTCTACTGCACAATTTATAAAGTTTTGCTTCTGCTTAGAGCAGCCATATGGATGAATTTTGCACTTTACTTCACGTGACGTGTTTACTGCTATTACTACAAAATTAGTCCTAAAATATCAATATTCTTTCAGGAACCCAAGAGATGTCATCAACTTACCCCAAAGAACACCAATTTTCCCAATTTTAACTGAAGCCCAGTAAACTTCACCTTATTCTCTCCCTTTGTTACTTGTCAGTGCCCATGACAAGAACTGCACAGTATAAAACCAAGTTGTTGTCACTAAAAATCAGTGAATGTGACTAAACAGACACAATGGGTAAAGAAACTGCAATTTTTATAACTCCTTGTCAAGTGAAATCACACTTTGGAACAGCACAGGGTGATGTTTCAAATACCTCTAAAAATAGCTACTTCCGCTGTGTAATTTTCTCATTGTTAAGGATCCTTTTTCCCTAATGTTTGATTTGTTTCCTTTTATGCGGTCATTTCGCACTGTTGCTCCTTATTCCACCCTTCTCAGCCAGTGCCAACACCGGGATTCCTGCAGCTCAGCAGTTTGCAGGCATTGATGTCCCTATCACGGTGGCTGTTCGGCGCCTTCCCCTGGGTGCACGTATCAAAGTGTGCCTCGGTCTGCACGCTGTAAAGTGCATGTGATGGCACACCGTGTTTATCATCCATCATTCGCCTTTGTACCAAAACGATGCAAAATTTGCATGTCAAAAGCCTCTCCCCCACTCCTCCAACTGCTCGAGCAACAGCCTCAGTCTGGGCTCTGAAAGTCAAGCTGTGTTCCTTCTGCTTCATACATCATCTTTCTAATAAAAGTTCTCAAGTGAGACCCAGCTGCAATTCTGCTGCTGACGCACATAACAAAACACCCCAGCTCGCCGTGCCATTGGCTGGGCAGGGGAGCAGAAATAAAAACCAGAAGCCACTCGAGTGAGTGTGAGTGACTTGAATTAAGCACGTGGGACAGAGTGATGGCAGTGGCTGATACCCAGGACGTGGCAGAAGTCTCTTTGAGATGCAGTTTCTGGAGCTGAGCATGGAGTACACAGTACTATCACTGGAGAATGTGGAATGCCTAACTCCTAAAACATTTGCACATGTTTAAAGTACATTTAAACTATTTTGCTCTTTTCTGCTGAGTTGTTTTACAAAAGCTCTCAACTGTCCTTAAATATAGTTCCTTCTTTAATGTGAACTCCCACTGTGGGGTTTAGACAATGTTCTTCTGACATTGTGAGAAAGAGGGGGAAAAAACCCAATGTAAATCTAATTGTGAGTTTTGGCTGAGTAACAGTTTGTTTAATTGAATCCATGTGAGATCTATCCAGAACTGATCACAGAACCATTGAATTACTGAATGGCCCAGTTTGGAAGGGACCTTACAGCTCATCCAGTGCCACCCCCTGCCATGGGCAGGGACACCTTCCACTATCCCAAGGTGCTCCAAGCCCCGTCCATCTCTGGCCTTGGACACTGCCAGGGATCCAGGGCAGACACAGCTTGGAACATGGCAATTTGTTCAATTTTCTAGTCCATGATAAATGTATCAGAAGGTAGGCACAGACCATGCCCTTCTTGAGCCGAAAATTCCATATTCTCTTAGGCTTCTTGCCAGTCTAAACTTAGATTAATCTTTTCACGGAAACCTGGAAAAAAGTCATAACCTTTGTAGAGCCACTACCCTGACAAAAGCACTCTCTGCAAATAACTGGGTTTACAGTCCTGCTGTGTGAGGAATTGGACTAGTTTTATGTCATGTTGTATGTCCTGCAGGGCGTTTTTTGTATGTTTACCATGAATTTCAGCACAAGGTCAGAACGCAGGCCTGCTGTGGGTGGTGTTATCAGCTACAGAGTCACCAGACTTCTCAAAAATCATTGGCTTTGATTATATTTGGGAAGTTAGTCTGGCATTGATTCAGGTCATAGAGGAAGTAAATTATCAAGGACTGCCTGACTTGACTGGACTGTGGCACAGATTAAGGCAGATTTCACAAATTGCATTTAGTTCTTATGCAAAATGAGCATTGTTTTGCTTGAACTTACAGCATCTGGGTTGAGTCTCCCCTACCCCACCTGCCAAAATCTAATGCCCTAAATATTAAAGTGTAGGGGAGTTGGGGGGGTGGGGTTTTTTTTAAAGTAAGTACCTAACTCTGGCTTCTGTTTCTTTTCCAGAACCAGTTGTCAGTAAGGAGCTCAGAAGCCCTGGAAGCAGCTCTCCACTTCTCTGCCTGTCCGTGTGCAGTCTAAAGAGAGGTCAGGACAAGCCCAGTGACTTACAGAAGAAGATTTTCTTTAGATTTGTCTTGCTACTGGTGTTTCTCAGTCAAAAATGAAGTCTGGAAACAAGGGAAAATGATAGATTAGGACCAGACCATGTTTTTTGTTTTTTTTTTTTTTTTTTAAAGGACAGTATTAAAAAAGAATGCACAAAAGTAAGGTAAGCTCCAGCACACAACAGCACAATGACTTAAGACTTCTGAAAGTAATAAGCAATTTGATTGCAAACA
Organism: Callaeas wilsoni; assembly: GCA_013398955.1. Lineage (NCBI taxonomy): Eukaryota > Metazoa > Chordata > Aves > Passeriformes > Callaeidae > Callaeas > Callaeas wilsoni. The sequence goes on from VWPU01005476.1 coordinate 6,536, forward strand.
GAACAATTAACAGACTTTGCATGAGAAGACTAACATTTAAGACTGAAATACCTGAAAGATTAAGGCAGAAACAGCAAAACATGCAAAATGAAGGGTTCCTGTGAGAGTAACTCAAGTCCTTGTACAGAAAAATTTGTCAGTGTAAAACTCCACCATTAGACACACCAGAAATCTGCCCTTCCTGATCTTCAAGAACATTGGATGTATGATGTCACAACATATTTCTTTATTATATCACATCATGCTCAGGCTGACAGCTTATTTGAAACAATACTAGTATTTTCAAAATGCAGAGATGCGAGTCTTTCCTAAAGCTATCTTCTCAGATTATTGCTTTTGAAATATATTTAATAAAAAAATGTTAGTTAATGGAGGCTGTAAATGCACTACTGAGCTGCTCTCTATTTGTGGTATTTTAAATTTGATTGAAAACAATTAGCAGATGAGAGAGATGCCTGTGAGCATTCATTAAAATGAGGCTTGTGGTTTGTGACTGTTGAATTTCACTGTGCATCTGGAGCTGTTTGCACTGGTGGCACAGTTTTCCGTCATCATAAAAAAGGGACTGTTCCCTATAAAGGTTATGCTCGCAAAAAATAAACTGTACTAATTTTTTCCAAAACTTCCCATTGAGAAAGCAGCAGCCTATTACCCACAGGGAATTTCTCTATCAGATGACGATGGCTCATGGACAATTTAATTTGTTGTTTAGTAACAGCTTGTAAGTCCCTCTCACATAAATAACATGCAGTTGTAAAAGCTGACTGCTAATGAGATGATTGACCCTAAAGGTCACGCTGGCAGAATCCCCCATTGTTTGCTTAAGGATATAATTTTCATTTCATCTAACTGAAAACTGACATCCGAGCATAACACGACAAGACATTAAACCAAAAAAATACTGCATTACTGGAAGAACTCTGCTATTGTTTCATCTTTGAGAAAAACATTGTTAGTTGGGCTGAGCTGCTACCGAGGCAGTCAGCTGATGGATATAGGAGTCTCCAATGGACTGTGGGAAGAGATGAATACACTGAAAAATATCTGGTGAACAAGTACAATATCAAAGGTGAGCGTGGTCTGAACGTGAACATTCAATTTTTCATTTCATTAAAATCAAGTTCAATTCCAAAACTCATCTCAAGGTGAGGTGAGTGGGTTAAGGAGGTTTTACAGAGATTTTGCTTGTGTTATATCAGGAATTTTTTTGCTGCTGCCTGCATTTTTAATATTGAGTGGATAGAAGAATCTCAGGCAGCTTGGTGCAGTAGAGGACAAAATTGTATGGAAAACACTCCTGACTTAAAAATGGTCAACACAGTAAAAATATTTAATTTTCAAAATCTATGTGCCCAGTAGTCTGAAAAAAGCACAAAATTAAGCACAAGGCTGCTGTGTCACGTTATGCTTTCTGCCACCTTCTGCTTTCTCAGTACCTACCACAGCACTTGTCCTCATATTTCTTTTTTCTTCTGCACTCATGCAAAAAGCCTCCAAATTAGTCCAGCATTGTTCCCTGCATAGGGATTATTTGGGGCTTTTGTGCCAATGTCCATCCTGAATCATGTAGAACTTGGCTGATGCAGAGCAGTATACCCAAAAGAGAAATATTTAACCAATACAGGAGAGAACAAGCATTACTGATCTGAGTTAATCCAGTAAGTCTAAATAATGTAAATGAAGTGTGCAATACATTGTAATTTTCAACACATTAATTTGGGATAATCATGATGATTACATAACCAGCTATCTGATCCATGGACAGATCTGTAAGAAGACTTCAGATACATTAAATGTATTGACAGATACCTCAGTGCCTCTGTAACCCCCGATATCTACCAGGGAAAGCATCTCCACAAGAAATAGCATTTGTAGTTATATATTATTCTTATCAAAATATTGGTTACATAAAAAGCTCAAAATAATAGTCCACTTGGCAAAGTCTACTGATTTTACACCAGATAACTTTGGGAACTGCTCCAGCTCCTGGGAACACATTTGAAAATTCAAGGTACTTTCAAAGGGCAGCCTCTGCTGTTTAGTTCATAGAAAACGCAACATACACTCTCAGAAAGACTAAAATTAGCACTAATACAAATCAATCCAAAGGAAATTATAGGCTGCATGTAGGTAGATGATACCTCATTTTTATATTTATGCATATGCAAACCTTACTAAGAGCAATGTGCTCTGCATGTCCCATTTCCATCTCTAAGGGTTCAACAAGAGGGTATTCAGGAATTCCAAGGTCTCCATGGCAATGATGTGGGTTGAGCATCTGTTCCCTCTGAGTAAAAGGGAATGGCCATATTTTGATTCTACTCGGCATTGATTATCTTTGGGTATAGTCACAGCCTAGTTGTTTATGAGAACTTCACACTCCATCAGGTTTCCCTCTATCTGAGAGAACTGGAGAGGTCATATTAATTGACAGGAAGAAAAAACAAAAGCTGCCTGTTTGAACACAGAGAAAAGAAAGGATGAAAAGCAAGATATGGTTATACCCTTGACTAAGAAGATAATTAAATATTCAAATACCTTTAAGTTTCTTTTTACTTAGGAATCCTGCACTGACAGACAAAAAGTATCAGCAAGAATGAGTCATTTGCTTAATGTCCCATTCTTAAGCCAGTCTGTCTCCTTTTTTTCTGTTTTTCAATAAAAGCCAGCTCTGCCACTCTGTAAACATTAACCTAATGTTCCAGGGTATAATTTCCAGTGCGTATCAGGGCATTTATACTACAGCATCACCTGGCTGTACCCTCCCATAAGATCCATGTTTTTTTAATCTACAGCACAGACTTGTACCATCTTAACACAGAACTAAAGCACACAAATTTCTAGTGTGGGGAAGATGTCAAGAAATAATGAGGCAAATGTAATTAATCCACTGTAGACACCATTATTTTTCAGCTTAATGCAATGGAGAATTTTTCAAAGAAGTCAAAGTAAACATCAGTTTTCGGATTTAAAATATCCCCAAAGAAGAAGTTAAAAAGTGTCAAACACCCAGCCTCACAAAAAATTATATTACTTGCAATATATTTCTTACTTTATTTATTACTCTGTTCAGTGTGAATCTGAAATTTTTCAGTGTCAATCATACCAGCCCCTTCCTAGGAAGTGTTACAGCTCAGCAATGTCACATGGATGGACAGGAGCACGTAAAAGGAAGTGTGACAGAAACTTCACTCATGTCACAGCTGTGGGGATGGGATTTCCTCATGTAAGCCAAGGCCACATGAAGATGGGGGCAGCTTTGCAAGCACAGTGACAGTGGGTAGAAGAACCCGTCTAATAAATTGAGATTATTTAATCACTCCACTCCTAAATTTGGCTTACAAGAGCTCAGGAGAAGGGGCAAATTTAGATGCTGATGTGCAGCTTAGCTGGGCAAATGCAGCAAACTGTTCACAGGGCTGTTCTGGTCATGGGCTCTTGCCCTGAGAAGCCTAAAAGAACACAATAAAGGCATTTAAGGCTCAAGTATTGCATATCAATGAGAAAATAAGTGCCTGTGGCCAGAATAATTTTACTTCAGTCCTAGGCTGGCAACACTGGGTAATATCCTGTCTGAAAGAATTGCACAAAGGATTTCATTGGACTAATCATGGCCCCTGGTGAACAGACCTAATTGTTAAACTGCCATGGAAACATCAGAACAGTTCCAGGTGGTTGATAACTTTTGTTATTTTCAAAACACAGAGAATGGGGAGAAGGAAATATTTAGATAACAAAGAATGCATAATCTGTCATACCTTTAAAAAATGTTGATCTTTTATGGAACTACTATTATCTCGTCCTTTTATCCATAACCAAGACAAAAAGCAAAGCAGAAGTCATTTGCATTCTCTTCAGGCCTACTGCTTTTCCCTAAAACTGAAGGAAAAAATATCTAGGACCTTTTATCATATAAGACAAATAAAATTGCAAACAAGATGACAGCAGAATTGTTAATAGGGATTGTTACACAGATGTTACCAGGGTCAATGTCTCCATGTGGGCCTGATTCCTCCAGTGGAAATCGAGGAGCAGGATGTTAGGCAAACCCAGTGACAGTGCTTTTCAGTGGCTTCAGCTGGTTCTGGATACTTCACTGAAATTACTGCAGATTCTCACTGGTGGAGGAAATGGTTGGGAATCTGGATGGATACTTTATGGAATGTCATTACCTAAAGCCCTCTGGATCGTGACTGTTGCAAAAAAAGCTCATTGTCTAGAAAGCCCCCCTGTTTATTTGGGTCACAGCTGGCACATTGGAGCAGAGCAGTGGAGAGAAGGCTCTCGCTCAGGCATGAGAAATACAGCACTGCTTACGTGGGGGATTATGATCAGATTCATTGCTGATACAGAGAAAAAATATTGCCAGTGCAGTCTGTAATAGCAGCAGGTCTAGAGGGTGATAGCAGAAGCGGGTTGGGGTGGGAATGCACAGGCTGGCAGCCTTTGGCCTTGCAGAACGCACAGGCACAGAGCCCCTGGAGCTGCTTTGGGGTTTTATCTCCCTGCGAGTCGACCTGAGCACTTTTACTCATCCATCCCGAAGTGAGTATTCCCTGTGGTCAGGCTGGACCCGGACACACCCCGCAGGGATCTCTGCAGGACAGGGAATCCACCCAGAACCTGCCTGCAACCTTGAGACACCAGTTTGCCCAGTTGGCCCAACCTCCACTAACAATTTGTAGCCTTTTGCAGGCTGGTGTACACCAAAGTCAATTAGTACACTTCTCCATCTCTGGAATATATTCATTATTTGAGCAAGATTTCCTCTTGCAATTCCCAGTGGCGTTCTTATCTTAGACAATTCACACTATCAGAGACAACCCCAAGGGAGAGGGGGGTGTGGTGAAGGGAGAGGGAGGGGACACACCTGATGACCTCATCACTGTCACACACCCTGTGCTGTAACCAAAAGGAAGAGTCTCAGGCTTGTGACCCATACCAGATGTCAAGAACTTGAGTGAGAAACCTGCAAGCTTTCTTCCAGTATTACCCAGATGGGTTATTTCCTTCCACGAGATGCACCCTGCATTGTTCCCAAGATAAGCCCCGCTGTGTGCTGTGTTTTCTCCTCACTGCCCAGCTGAGGACAGGCAATCAAGGCCGTTTGCCCAAGTCCTCCCCATGCCAAAGCAGCTGCTTCAGAGGAGCAGGGCCTTGCTGTGGGTGCCAATGGACTCCAGAGCGGGCTCCCAGCAGGTCCCGTCCTCCCAGGGACTCACTGCACTCACACTGAGCAGGGCAGGGCCCAGCTCAGCATCGCTGACATTCAGAATCCTCTCCTCCAGCCCCAGCTCCCTCTGGAACACGAACAACCAGCCCACGATGAGTACATTTATTCCCTAACTCGAGGACAGCACATTCCAGATTCACGGCATGCTCGAATCACTACTTATCTGCTTAGATCTAGGAATACAAACATATCATTGAAATGTAAAATTTCTGAGCATGGGAACAGCAGCCCCTGCCACATGATCTCCACTGAGATTGCTGGAGAGTGAAAAAAAGCCAAATTCAAACTAATGTCAGAAGGAAATAATTTTAAACAGAGCAACCTTTATCTTCATTTCATCTCACTGATGTGATGGAAAAAAGGCCTTTTATGAGAGAGGGATGATTCTAAAATTTTTGAAGGTTCATTTCAAAGGCTTTTTAACTGATTATCCAGAGCATCCCTTTGGTACAAAAAGCAAACCAGAGTAATTTTTTCATCTCTTGAGACTACCATCCCCATTTGGACTACTCAGAAGTACCTTTCCCACACAGTACTTCCTTTGCACTCAGAGGTACCTCTCAGGAGTGCAGGGACATGCAAATTAATTTGCAGACCAAAAAATACCAAGATTTTGAACTAAGAAATTCCAGATCGGTTCACTTAAAATATTCCTCAGGAATGAGGCAGCCCACTTACCTGAATACTGAGAAATGATTAATTATTAGTTGGTCACACTGATAAGACTCATTGGAAGGTTCTTGTTCACTTCAGCTGAACAACATCCCAACTCCTTTAACACAAGAAATAGTAATCAAACAACGGAAACACAAAATCTGCTATTTTCTGTTACACTTGATCCAGCTAAAGTAAGTTCTGTTAGCTTGTTCCACCTCTTGTCTGCTTTAACACAAATAGGGAAGAAAGCTCTCCTGGTCTTACAGGACATGCAGGAGTTTTATGTTAAGGTTCTTGCTTTATTACACTTTCTGTGTGGCCCTGCCCAGCTCCTCCAGTGTCTCAGTTTCAGGTGTTTAATTTGTGCCAGGTGTCAAACAACACCTTGTTACAGCTCTGAGGTGTCGTGCAGGTAACTGAAAAGGTGAGGCATGCAGCTACTACAGCAATGGAAACATACGATAATAAACATTAGAGAGAAGTGTATTGCTCCCCTTCAATTCACTTTGACTCTTGCTGGAACCAATCTCTCAAGAAAAAATTGTTACAGTGCCTTGCAATGCTGGAGCCTCTAAAGCCTGGCTATTAATTAAACTATTAATGTTCCCTTTCTCTGCTCCAGTAGGGAGGTAAATAACCAGGTTAATGCTTGAGGAACCTCCTGTGAATAGCAGCGACTTTTTAACCTCCATCAGTTTGTCTCTCACCAATCCAGTATCATTTGCTCCTTTTTCCCTTCCTTTCTACCATTCACTAATCTCAGGCAATAGAAGGGCAAATTGTCCTTATTCTTTCTTTACTGCTGAGATGGACTTCAGAATTTATCCAGCTTGAATGTCACATTTTAATTTTTTTTTTCCATAGACTTTATCATTTAAACCAAGTTTATCTTCTACTCTCCTTGCACAGTTATCTGTCCACACAGTCCCAGTTCCTGAAAGGGGCACTATTTTGGCACATAACGTTCTCATTTAAATGATTGGTGTATGTTTGGAAATCATTTATCACCCGGGACTCAAACATAACAGAAAACACGTGATAAACATACAGTTCATCTCTGCCGTACCAAGGGGGTGATCAGTAAAAAGATAACTGACTAAATGGTGTTTAGCTCAGGAAAGTACATCTGCCTTCTTGTCAGAAACCAGAGTAGAGATGGGAGAGGGGAATTGGCAGGAGGGTGAATTCTTTTGTTGCTGGCCACGTAAAGGTTTGGCATGCAATGCATTCCACAGGAACATCACCAGCAAAGCACACAGGCATCGGTCAGGAATATTTTTTGAGAGGATAGCACATAAAATGAGACAGGCTCAGAATAAAGGGTAATGAGGAATTGACCATTGTTCTGAAGTATCTGCTTGGGGACTATCTAAATCCTCTTTATTGATCCATGTATTACAATGACAATTCCTACTCAAAAATTCAGGTTATTTATAGTCCCATAGATCTTCTTTAAGCTTGACGTATATTTTTTACAAAACAAGATCTGAAAGTCCTTTTTTCTTAACTTTCAAGAGGGATTAATTTTGCATGGGACTAGAAATTTTACTTCTAATCTTCACCTGCTGTGGCTCGGGTTCTAATGCCCTTCTTTATTTACACTTAGGAATGTTCTCTGTGTTACTGTGAGAGAGCAAAATAGTCCTGCTCTGGTCCCCTGAGGATACAGAACAACCTTTTCTGATATAGCTCAACTCATTTAGGCTCCATCTAAGCAGATAGTTCCAGGAATGCATCCTATGTCCAAACACAGACCTTGATGCTGCTTTTCCTGGAAAGACATTCCAACCTCACAGAGGGAAAGAAGCCACTACAAAGTTTGGACTTGCTTAGAACTTGTACCAGCAGGGAAGCAGGACTCAGGAGCTTTCCTCCAAATGCATTTTTTCTCTGATTCTAAGGAAAATATGAGAGCATTCTCTGGCATCAGGGCTGGGGGATGTTCAGAGCCTGCAGACAGCTGTGCAGGGGATGCAATTCCCAGCTCAGTCAGTGCTGTCCACACTCTGTGCATCACAGTGAAGGATTCATCTGCAATCAGATTCAGACTTAAACTTGTAAATTCAGGCTTAAACTTGTGAATTAGAAACTCCAAGTCAGAAGTGCAGCTCTCTTTTAGCATCAATAATAAGATCATCAGGATCATTGTGGTTCTCTCCCTAATACATGTGCAAATCAGTGGGGATGCAGAAATCCATTTGTTCTAGAAAACAGTCAATAAGAAAAAAAAAATGATTATGTTCTTTGCTTGTTGTGAAATTCTACCAAACTGGATGAAAATTATTTCTTTACTCCATGCTGTTTTTCTGAATTGCACCCGTCAGAGTGGTTCCTTTTTTAAAAAAAGTCCACCTCACGTATCATTCCTTCAGTTTGCAGTAGACAAAGGATTTGTATAAATATCATCAAATCAGAGGGATAAAACACTGCAACATCAGAAAGAGCTCCTGTGAGATGTTTGGTTGTCTTTCATCCCCGGGTGAAAGGCAATCTGAAACACAAAATTCGGTTTAAGGCATGATCAGATTGTCAGCCATATATTATGGTTCAGATCATGTGACTGTGATGATGATTCCTTTATATCAAGAAAAAATAAAGTTGTTTGTGTTGTACATAGGAGCAGTGAAGAAAATAACTTGAGTAGAGGTCTAAGTTTTCTAAGAGTTAAGCCACAAGACTAAAAATGCTTGAAAACTGCATGAACTGACCTATCAGACCTTTTTATAAAGGGTGAATGTCAGGCATTTAAATGTCCATGTTTGGAGAATCTTTTTTAAAATGTTGATACTTTCTTTGTCATTCTCTCTCATCCTACACGCACATACTCTGTCTCATATCTATAGCATATTTTTGAGAAAAAAATCTGTGTTTTTTGTACTGGTTTAAAAGCAAAACCAGTGAGAAACTCCAAGTCAGAAGTACAATTTAATAGGAAAAACTAAAATAAATGCAATAGTACAAAAAGAAACCACTGAGAGAGTCAGGATACAACCTGACACCCTGTCAGTCAGGGTGTTGGTAGCAGTCCGATAAAATGGTGCCTGCAGTCCTCCAGAGTTCTGTTGAAGATGGTTCTGTTGAAGCAGTGGTCCTGTAGAAAAGGTCTGGTCTTCACCTGAAGGTCCAGTGGCAGCTCTTGTCCTCTGGGAATCCAGTAGGTAAGGGCTGACTCTGGTGTTTGAAATCTTAGCTTATATCCAGGATGGGATGCTTGGTTCCTCCCTCTGGGCAGAGCATCTCACAATGGGAGGATGTAATTTTATCAGTCATGTGGTGAGACTGGATGGGCCATTAACAGGAGATATCCCCCAGAGGGAGGATGGGTCATGGGAGAGATAAAGAACCCTGCCCTGGTTCTGACAGCTGGCCCATTAACAGAAGATAGTCCAGAGAGAGGAGGCAAGGGACACAGCCCCACCTGGTTTCAGCAGCTCATGAAGATGGTAATAGAATACACTGCAACCCAGGACAGTTTTTAGTCTTGTTTATGCTGCTTTTTGCTCTGTTACTCATCTAACAAATCACTACAATCCCAATCTGATTTGGGGGGCTTACTGCACAGACACCAAAAACAATTATACTCAGCCTCAGATTGCAGCACAGAGATTGGATTGCAAGCGGCACCTCATGCTTTAGCTGCTCACTCACTTTCAGCTCCTGCACATTATTTGAATTCTCTCCAGCTGCCTGGTACAGCTCTGAGCATTTTCAGCTTACGCTGCACAGCAGAGCTGTGGAGCCTTGGGTGCAGGCAGGAAAGTTCCAGTGATGTATGAGACTGCCAGAGGAATGGCAGTAGCTGCAAGTTTGAAACTTATTCTCTGTGCTCCTGTCCTCAGAGAAAATCTCTGCAGAGCACAGGGCCATATTTTGTGGGTTTAAGTGTTAATTAAGTGCTGAATAGAACTCACTCTGGTTCCCTGCACAGGGGAAGTTTCTACCCTTTGAGGCAGGAGAACTGCTCACAGCAATAATTTATTTTATTTTTTTCTTTTTTCAGCTGTACCCCTTTTTCCTCATTAGCTCTTCACCACTTCTAGAAACTTGTCTGAACATTTTATGTGTAACACCCAGTGCTGTGAACACAATATCTTATCAGCACTTCCAAAATTTGAATTCCAGCTTTTAAGGGAAATTCTTCTAGTAAATAAAAAAATTATTGGTACACACTTACCTGAGCAGGAATTAGAATGGATCAGGATGCATTGAATTACCTCTTAGTGCCTTGCTGAGTTCTCTGTACTTCAACTACCTCCTAGAAGTGATCAGAAACAACAGAAATACAGCAATCAGCCCTCACACCTGGAGCAGCTGGCACTGGGTGGGACCAGGCCCATCACTGCCTTACCCAGCCTGTAACACATGAATGCATCCAAGCTCTCCACGAGGATTACAGTTCCCAAAATTCCTTGCCAGAAACTAAATTGATATCAGGCCATCAAATTTCATGATGAAAAATCACTTTTCATGCAGAAAATGCATGTTCTTTTCATACAAACGATTTTCTTATGACTGATAGTATAGGTATTTGTTGCCAGAAAAAAATCCACAAAACACACTGAAAATATGTCTGGAAATGAAAATTAAAACTAGACAGAATCATTCTGAAAATTTAGGAAAGTACTTCTTTGGAAAGTTTTTTTTTATGTGCTCATTTGCCCATCATGAAACATAAGGGGAAATAAATTCTCAAAATTACTAGAGTCTGTTTGTGTTACATTAGGATTGCAAAAAACCCCACTCACCTAATTCTTTCATACATTTTAAGTCATAAAATATTTTCAGAAACAGGAGCTATGGGAAAACTTGAAAAATAGTTATTAAGGCAATCACAGGTTTGTAAGATAACACTTTTCCTCTCTCTCTGATATTAGCAGGCTGCCTGAAAGGAAAGGGTTCTTACTAGAGTCTGAATTAAAAAGCTCTCAAATGAATTACCACATAGACAAGAGCAGACACAATGCTAAATTTAATTAATTAACTAAGCCAAAGCATTCATGAGGATGGGACAGAAAGAAGAGAGTAATGGAGTCTTCTGTTTTGGTCAAATATTGGACTGGGCCTATATAACCATGGGCTGAAAATGTCCTGATTTTTTGGGCTTTTTTGTAAATTATGAAAACAGAAGCAGCAGGTGTTTATGACAGTCTAAATAAAGCCCCTTTGTCATCTACTGCTCTTTTTATTTATGGAAGTAGCATTATATGGAATAAAATGAATGGCTACTGTTTCATGTGATATGAGAGGGTTGGGAAATATCCATTAAAACCCTACAGCATTTGATGATTCATACTTGACCTTTTTTTGCAAGGATTAACTGTATCTCCTGCTCCTTTTTGCAATGACATTTTACCCAACAATACCCTGCCTTAATTTGGTGTAACAGGTGATTCTGGGTGGCCTCAGCTGCAACCAGCTCAGCCCTGGCACTGCGGCAGCTGGAAGGAAGCTGTAAAATCTGTCAGGGCAAAGACCAGAAGGTACATCTGTGCCTCTGGAGGTGACAGGCTCTTGGCCACCTTCCCCACCCTGCCGTGGCAGAGACTGGGATGAAGCCCTGCAGAATCACCCTGTGCTTGAGAGCTGCACAAGAGCCCTGGGCTGCGGGAAGGAGGAGGTCACACCCATTGCCAAAATAATCTGGGGTTTATCTCTAACCAGCTTCCCTGATCTCACACCTGAGACACTTGGAATTCAGCTTTGAATTCTACTTCTTCATGTGAGTTTAAGTAAAGCACCCTATTTCTGTGTCCCTGGGTTAAAGTCATGATATTCTTCTTTTATAAAATATGGGAAACTTATTCCTCAGCAATGTCTAAAGAGTTATTCCCCTGCATACAAAACTCCCAGCACTGGTATATCAGTATCTGAAAATGAGTGCAAAAGCAATCCCATCTGTGGCAGGAAATGTGGAAGTGTTGGAGTTTATTTTACAGGTGATTCAACTGGCTTTGTTGCTCTCGATCATATAAATAATGTTTCAGTTAAAAAATGCACATCTTTTGTTTTCATATTCATTGGTAAAACTGCCAGCTTGTGAAATTTGGCAGAATGAACTGTGTCAGTGTTGCCATCAGGGAACATTCCACTAACAAAGAAAGAAATGACAAAAAGGCCCCCCAACCACAAGACCTGTTTTATAATTCAAAAACAAGCTGTTATGAAAGGCAGAGAATTGACTTTTTTTGTTGTTAAATATTTTGAAGGTAAAAAATCAAGGCTAGGCTTGGCCAACCCAAGGACCCAAGACACAAGATGAGAACCCACTCCAGATTCACCCATCCTGGTGCCACCACCAGTTATCAGCGCTGCCTGCCTGCTGCCCTTCCGGCTGCTTCTTCCAGACTTCACAAATCAGAGCATTCCCACAGGAGTAAAGGAAGAAGTCTCAGTGTTTCTGAGCCCCATGGGATGAGTCTGTATTTACACTGGATAAATATCCCTGGCAGTGTCCAAGGCCAGGCTGGACAGGGGTTAGAGCACCCTGGGATAGTGGAAGGTGTCCCTGCCCATGGGAGGGAGTGGGACTGGATGGTCTTTAAGGTGCCTTCCAACCCCACCCATTCCGTGATTCTGTAGGTATCTACCGCAAGATGGTTGGCCTGGACCCTCCTAATGAACAGGAATTTGAGCTGTCAGAATTAGATTTAATTGGTATTTTGGAAGTGCCTCCAAAAATATCAGGGGAGAGTACTACTGCCCCCATACTAGAAATGCTTTCTCCAACCATGGAATAAAACAGGCAACCTCTCCTCATCCCTTCACTCTGCCCGTGGTCTCACAGACCTCCTTCAAACAGGCACCAGGAAGGAGAAAAAAGGGAATTTTGCGTGTTATTCCATATCCCTCTGAAGATAAGGCTGAAATTTTCCTGTTGTTTATTTCACTGGTTTAATGTTTGCAATGTGGGGGGGTAGGAGGAACAAGAAAAGAAGAGATAGTTGTGTTGCAATGCTAATGAGCACATTTACAAGGCTCTGCCAGCAACGCTGAGCTTCAGCTTGCTTTTATTAGCCATTTTGGAAGATGTCTTAGTTGCAGTTGCACAAAAAGCATTGTCAGGACTTTTATATTTTCTCATTTAGAATATTGTGACATTATTTGGAGAGGGTCTGGTTCTGCAGCACATAAGCCAGTATCAGTATTGTATAATACAGCAGCTAGACTCATTTTGCAGTGTGATTACAAAACCCATCACTGTGAATTATACAGCAAGTTAAATTGGTTTCCACCTTCTGCAAAGCCAGAATATTATCTTGCACAAATAGTGTACAAATGTAGAAATAATACAAGTCCAACTTATCTGAATGATAGAGCACAGAAAGCTTTCATTGCTCACTCCATCAGTACTTTCTATTTTCTGCTAATGACACATGCTGTGGTCTGAAAGCAAACTCTAACAACAGTGAATGGTCTCACTTTTTTACTTTTTACATTTTTATTTTTACTGAGCTTTAACTTACTAGAACATCCTGCCACTGCTAAAAACTTTCCAAATCTGAAAAATAATTTTTCAAGCAACCTTTTTACATCGAATCACAGAATGGCCCAGTTTGGAAAGGACCTTAGAGCTCATCCCATTCTACCCCCTGCCATGGGGGGTAGTAACCCCCTTCCACTGTCCCAGGCTGCTCCAAGCCCCAGTGTCCAACCTGGCCTTGGGCACTGCCAGGGATCCAGGGGCAGCCACAGCTGCACTGGGCACCCTGTGCCAGGGCCTGCCCACCGTCCCAGGGAACAATTCCTTCCCAAAATCCCACCCAACCCTGCCCTCTGGCAGTGGGAAGCCATTCCCCCTTGTCCTGGCACTGCAGTTCTGATGAACTTTTGATGAACTTTTCACTTCTCTTGATCAGAAACACTTGTGAATGTCTGCTGCTAATGACCTTTTTTTTTCTACTATTTATATTTTTCTATTAATTAAAAAGCAGCATCATTAACTTCAGATTTTTCAGCATAATTTAAATATAGAAACAGTCCTTTCGGCTGAGTAACTCAGACTGTTCAGCCTTCCCGAGGGGAGGGAGGGAGCTTGGTGAACCTTTCTAGCCCGGGTGAGCTGCATTTTCCACTCCCTCAACACTGACCAGCTGAAAAAGAGCTACATGGTCTTAAAGAACTTCCTAACATTATATTCCCAGTATTCCAGCTCAGGATAGACAAAGTGGTGGAGACTGGAGCAGGCAAAGGAAGAGAAAGAGCCAAACAGCTCTATTCAGACTGAAATTATATCCCAAGATAATCAGATGCAGAAACAGGCCACCTGCCAAAAATTCCCCCAGCTGGACAGGCCTTGGAGAAGCTTTCTAAGCCCATTTATCCGTTTGTAGAATTCCATGACCACTCAGGCTGTTAAAAAATATTGCCACACACATTTGTAGGTAGGTGCAAGCGTATGGATGTAGTAGAGCTGATTTATTTTTCTCTTTCTATTAAAATCAGCAGCTCCATCTCTAGCAGAGCTGTACAAATAGAGTTATTCCAAGCAGACTATTTTGCAGACATCCTGTCTGTTCTCCAGACTGAGGATTGTCACTGCTGCGCTGCCACAGAGCTGATGGGATTCGGAGTTGCCATAGTGTTAAATGTTTCTCCTGTGATCAGCAACTGCTGATTTAAATGAAAGTCTTGAGCCATTTTCTCTCCTCTGTGTTTCACAGTCATTTCAAAGTCATCATAGACAAAAAGGTGTAATGATACTGGGTAAAAATGTATTTAAATGAGCTTGCTGTGATCTGATTTCAAGGTCAGAGCACACAAACAGCCTCTGCTTTCAGCTGCTGTAAAGGACAGGACACGCTGAGGACCTTCAGCCATCCAAGTTATATTTAATAAACACGTACACACAGTCCCTTCACAGTGCTTTCGTATCGAAATGCCTGAGCCGAATTTTGTGTCCTTACAATGTGCACAGAATTCCAGCTGTCATGGGTGGGATGATTTACTTCAGCAGGTGTGACAAACGATGTGAGGCACAGCCAGGTAAAGGCAGGCCGGGATCAATGGGACTCTAAGGCATTTGGCACTCGTAAAAGATTTTGAGTATTTACTTCTCAAATTTATCAGTATTAATAATTCTAACTAAATGCATTTTACTTTCACTTGCAATGAGTCAATTGCTAATTAAATGTTGTTGAAAAAGATGAATTACATTTTTATATGCTTAAGAAGAGTGTCGCTAATATGTCTAAATCTAGATGTGAAATGTATAACAGTATGATCTAATCCCCCTAAATACTGTTGTTATCCAAAATAATTCTATGCTGAGTTAATTTTATTGTCAGAAAAGGAGAAGTATTGGAAAACTGAATGATCGACATTTAACCCTCTAACATGTATTGGTATAAATTTTATATTCAAATTACATGGAATTAGTTTTCAGAATTAATCATTTCCCTTCAGTGGGGAGGCAATGACTCAAGAAACAGCACGTCCCTATTGACAGGCCAGAAATTCATTCATTCTTTTTCTCCCCTTTGCATTGTAGCTATTCCTATTTAAAAGCTGTAGAAATGCCCAATTTAGAGCTCTGCCCAGCAGTAGTGACTCCCATCTCTTTTTGACTGACAATGATGAGATTTCTGTCATGCTTTCCTCTCCTACAGGGCCAGTGATGGGATTCTTCTCCTGGAAATCTTATTACTGAATGTGCTGTCGTGGTCTCAGATGGAACTTTCAATCAGAAAGGCAATCAGAAAGTTTTCCCTTTGTGAGTTTTCCTACAAAGGAGCTTTGCTCAGCTCTCCAGCGTAGCCTCTAACTCACAGAGCTCCTTGCCCCGAACGCTGATGTAGCCTCAGACGATGCCGTGATCCATGCTCACAGCGCCTTCCCTGGCTCCCAGGACTGGGATGCACACCAGAAACCGGCTCACTTCCCAATCCCTTTCCTGGTTACACTGGTGTTGGATCTGCCATGGCAGCTCAGAACACCTCGGAGCGAGTGATGAGTAAGTGTTTGGCTTTTCTTGCAGTGAGTTACAGAAATATGTTTGATTTCATTGAAATCTCCAGGCCTGCTTCTTTCCTGCCCTTAGAGGCTTCACTGTTTAGTTTCGTGTTTTGCTAAAATCTTTAGATACAGTTATTCAGAAGCATTTTTGTTTTAATGCAGGGTAACTTAAATGTATCAGGTACTTCATGAATTTCGGTAAAGTCTTTATAATACATACCAAAGTGGCATTAATGTACTAGCTGCCCACAGACTACAGTCATTAAACCAAGTCGTGCTACAGCTAAAGCAAAGTCAATGTTACCATTTGAAATACAGGCAAAATTGGGAGTAATGTGTTAAGAATTCTTTGTTTGTGGAACAAGTGTTATTGAGGAACTTAAAGTCAGTGGGTTGTTTTAACCAGTGATGCTTTAACAGAAATTGTGTGAGGTTATATTTCAGCATGGTGCAGTGAATCAGACACTCATAACTCCTGTGCTCCCTTCACTGTCAAAATTCTGCAATCACTGTCAAAAATTGTTTCAAATCTTCTCCTTTTTTTCTTTTTTTTAAAATTTTGTCTGTATTCAACTAATAAATAAATTATTTTAAAGAAACTACATTCCTCAAAAACCTATGAAGTTATTTTGGCAGATTCATTTCATACCAGTGCCCAGATAAACCTGAAAGAAAAGCAATAACAAGAAAAGTATTTATAAAAATATATTTCACAAAGTAGGAAACAATACAGGAGTTTCTCTGAATACAATACATGGAGTAAATAAACAAACGATAATATAGCTTCAAAACAAAGTAGAAAATTAAAATGATTTGCATGTAATACGTAGTTTTCTTATACAATTGCTACTTCTAAATGGCAAGTTTGCATTACAAATTGAGTATGCTTGCAGCTTCTAGTGTTCTTTCTCTGTGTGCAAGAGCCCTGGTGCATCACTATGAATATTATAGAAAAAAATGCTAATAACAGAAGCAGTAAAATTATGTACACACTGGTTCCTGCTCTAATACAGTGGAGAACTATAAGCATGTTTTTTTACTGTACTGTGTTATGTGTGGATTTCTAAAAGTCTATAGTTTAAATATTCACATGAACCAGTTTACTTCCAGCTGTTTGTGCTTGTATTAAAAACACCAGGTACTAGATTTATGAAGAAGATATAAAACTGTCAAAAGTTTTCTCTGGGAAAGTTTAATTCCTGCCAGCATTCTCTTAAAATTCAGCTACTGCAAATGGACAGGGAACTGCTTTAACCTGCAACAATTTGTCATTTTTCTTTTCAAAATGTACATGTATGAAACATTCATTATATATAGAAAAAAAAATCTAACTGATATAATTTAGCTTTCTTCATAATCTTACTCTATAGATTATCAGTCTTAATAAATAAAAGCAGTAATGGACATCAATAAAATATTTATTTCAAAGATTAAACAAATAAATTCGATCTTTAGCAATAAAATCAGCAATTCTTTCATTTATGTAAGTCCATCCCATTTCACAGTTTTTTTCTTTCAGAAGACGAAGCACAGGATTGATCCTTCTTCTAGAAAAAAAGATCCTTTTGTGAAGCAAGGTTTTGCAGCCCTGCCTCTGCATCTCTACACATTAGTAGTATTTATTACCCATCACTGGAATGGATTAAGAACATGTGAATATTTTAAGGCTTGACACAATATTTAAAGATGATATTCAGTCTGTGGTTACGTGGCCAACAATTACTGTATGTACAATGGATGATCACTGCACAGTAGGAGCCAGTAGGAATTGGCAATGCTATTTCTGTTCAGCATTGCTAAGAAGACCAAGATATTGCTTTGAACATTTCTGTGGCGGGATCTTTGTTGGCAATGCAGAAACAAACCTTTAGCTTTACACATAATGGCAGGAGCTACTGTTCAACAGCAAATCCCTGCAAGTCCATTTCCTAAGAGAGCACCAATTTCGTTTCTGTTCTTTTCAATTCACTGAAGATAATCAAAGATCCAAATCTCCATCTTCAGAGTGGTCAAGTGAATATCAAATATCCAAAGACTTCTAGACACTCCACATACTTTACTTCACACTCCACAAGACTTAACCTCCTAACATATACTTTTTTTTTGGTTCAACATTACAATGTAGTTGATTTTATAGATGACTGGCGCTAAACTTGCCTCTAAAACAAAAAGCCACATTAGTTTTAACTAACAGCAGTGGCCCTAGAATATTACATGATCATTAGGTCAACAGGGAAAAAGTTTGTAATCCACTGTCAAGTTTCTTTGTCACTTTCTCCGACTGAGTAAAGTTCACCGAGTCTTTTAAAGCGAGGACCCCATTCACTGAGGTAGTCAAAATTCTGGTCTGAGTCTGATGTGGAGGACTCCAATGAGCTAAGGGAACCAGCCGCTGACCCCTTTCCTTCATAGCCATAAATCTGGATAGAGTCATATGGCGGAGCTGTGGGATCATTATCAGCTTCATGAAGCCTTACATTAATAAATTCATCAACATCAACACCATTAGGAACAGGGGCAAGACCCTGCCTGGGCATAAATTGAAGATCAGGCTTAATATCCTTACGAGGCAAAAATCCATTAATTCCATCTGGATTTTGCAAAGTTGCAATGTCAAACGCTTCTGTATCTTCCTCTCCACCCCCTTCATCGTCATAGCGAATGATATTTTCCCTCACATCTTCATCATCTTTGATGATTAGAGGCTCATTCTTATGTCTTCTTAGCGTTACAAACAGCACCACAATGACTGCAAAGAGAGCACCACAGGCTGATTAGGCAAAACATTTCCAATCCAAACACTACATGGTGAGTGCAGTTGAGGAAGGTGAGAGGTTGCTTTTTGTGGAATTGGGTGTAATAAGGGTGAAAAGCTGAAAGACGTATGACTTCAACCCCCTTCACGTGATGGAAATTTGATCAGAAGCTCTGATTAGTCCTCTAGTCTTTGATTATAAACTCATATTTACATCTGAAGCTCAATTTTAGAGAAGCAGTAAGATTTCCCATACTTCTAATTTCAAGCCTCAACTTTTCCCTTTGGAAGTGAAGTCGGGCTATCATTATTCACATGGTCTGTAATGATCTACATTATGGATGTTGCTTTCAAAAATTAGAGGGTGTTTTTCTGAAAACATAGGCCTAATGGGAGAAAGAAATCAGTGTTTTTTCTACCTGTTGCAAGAGACTTATATTATATAAATAAAAAGAGAGTGAGACAATAAGGAAGAAAGAGCTTAGCTCAATTTCAGAACTGTGGACAGATGCATAAAAAATTCTAAATGGGTTATGCATGTTTTTTCAGCTTAATGCTGAAATCTCAGTTACTGATGTAAATCTCAGTCACGAAGTGAAGCTGCAAAGAGCAGAAATAGGACTCTCCTTTCACTGTCCTCTCCCTCACTTGCTTGATGTTGTATACAAATGTGGTATGTTCTATTAAAATATACCACACTGCTTATCTCGTAAAGCTTTAGTGTCTCTTGTGCCATTACAATCCAGAATAAACTCATAAATATTCAAATATAAATGTATATAATGGAAAGACAGAAAGCTGTAAGAAAGCATCCGAAGGAGGGAGCTGGGCCTGGGGAAGGGCCTGGAGGGGCCACTTGAGGAGCGAGTGGTTTGGCCAGCGGGCCGGTTCGGCTGCAGCAGCGGAGCTGCGGGCAGAGCTCCCCGGGGCTGCGGCTCCTCCCGAGGGGCAGCGCAGGGACAGCTCCGAGCTCCGCTCCGGGCCTGGCACAGCAGCAGGGAGCGGCTGCAGCGGGGCCAGGGCAGGCTCAGGCTGCAGGGCAGGGAAGGTTCTGCTTCCCCCAGAGGGGCTGGGCACTGCCCGGGCTCCCCAGGGAATGGTCCCGGCCCCGAGGCTCCAGAGCTCCGGGAGCGCTCGGACAGTGCTGCCAGGGATGCCCAGGCTGGGATTTTGGGGTGTCCGGGCAGGGACAGGGGCTGGATCAATGATCCTTGTGGATCCCTTCCAGCTCAGGGCATTCTATGATTCCCTGATCCATACAAGCCTTATTATGTATAACAGATCCATTTTCCATCAGGTGTAGTCCACACTGTGCTCACCCTGCTGCTCAACACCCCTCCTCTGATCTTCAGTGCCCCATTTCACACCTGTTTATTCTGTAACTTGTGTGTGTGACTGCTTCGCTCTCCCTGCTTCTGTCCAGCTCTCAGGACATGAGGGACTCAGTCCTGACAGCACAGTCAGTGCTGCTGCACATTGCGTTGGACCCGACTGTCACTCCTCCTCTTGGAATCCCACTCCTCCTTACGGCCCCCCAGGAATGAGGGGATTTGTGACCGCGGTCTGTGCCCCGAGTACGCACCCAGCAGCAGGATGATGCAGGCCAGGATGGCGATGAGGGCGCCCATGCTGAGCCCGATGGGCAGCACGTAGGCCTCCACGTTGCAGGACTGGACGATGCCGTCGCTGCTGCAGCCGCACACGCGGATGGTCAGCGTGCTGGTGCTGCTCATGGGTGGTGTGCCGCTGTCGCTGATGACGATGGGCAGCAGGTACACCTCCTGCTTCTGCCGGCTGAACCCGCTGTGCTTGGCCAGGATGCTCAGGGTGTTATCTGCAAGGCAAAACCGGCAGCGTGTGAGCACACGGCTCTTCCTCGGTGCGTTCAGGAAACCTCACCGCAAACGCTCCGTGATCTCCTTGTGCCGGCAGCACGTGGCACAGAAATGCCTCCCCTTTCTGCCCAGCTCCCTGAAGAAGTGCAATATATGCATTTTCTTGTGTCACATGGTAAGAAGATGATGATGGCAATCCCTTATTTCTCCTCTGCATACATCCCTACAGACATCCTCCTGTCATGATTCACCACTTTTTTTTCACGTCACACAGTCATAAAAATCCAGCCAGTAAAACAAGAGAAATGAGATGTTAAAGTAACCCAAACTTATAGAATATTCACCAATTAACGCAAATCTTCCTTGCCTCACAACCACAAATTGCACATTTTCCACTGCTATCAAAGATTCTTCCTTTTTATATAAAGAGAAAAGAAATATTAAATGCATTAAAAGTTGTGGGCCTAATTTTAAGTGATCTAAACATTTATTTGGCCTCAATGAAGAAAATAGAGCAAACCAGGCAGTATCTCCCATGGAGGCAGACATTAAATGAGCCTAGGACATTCTCACCTCTGCACATATATGCGGAAAGTTAATTTTAGAAATATAAAGATGCATCTGACTGCATGGTATAGAATTGCACACTGGAATCTCTCAGAGTCACTCAGTTCTCAGTTTACCATCAAACGAAGACAAGTTGATTTTTCTTAGGGTAATCATATAGATTTTAATTTGTATAGTTATAAGAATTACAGGTTCTAGCCAGTTATGAACACACTACTATCAGGTATTAATGATCTTGTATGTGTCAGAGTGCTCAGGTATAAACCATGATTAGTGGCATGTCAAATATGCCAAAAATTCTGATTTCTTTATATACTTAAATATTCTCTAACTTCTACCTGCTTTATTCTGTGGAATAAAATAATAATTTAATAGCAGGACTTACACTAACAAAGTGCATGTTGACTTGCACTACTTTGCTGTTTGTTTTTTGTTTAATAGAAAGATTCTGAGGCACACAGAACAGGAATGTTTATGTGTCTGTGTGAGTGTTGCTGTGGGATCCAATGACAATTTAAAAATAAAGCTGCACATCTTGTTTGGAAGAAGGAGTTGAGGTTCACTTTCCTGATGCATCATGAACAAAAGAAAGCCTCCTGATTATTTTACGCTCTAAAATGGGCATGTGCAATGATAAATGTCATTCTATGGGAGGAAAGAAAGTACTGGGAGTGCTCATATGAGAGTAGGCTTCTCCTGAAGATCAGGTCCCTTCCCACTCAAACACTCTGTGAGTCTAAAATTTTCTATCCCTTCCACAGCAGAATCACCTACCAATCACATTTACTTGGCCTAGAGAGGTTCTTACTATAATTTATATTACAGGTGATGTAACCATGTCAGCATTTTTCATATATTTAGATTATGCAACACATGAAGGTCAATCTAAAAATTAACTCCTTCATAAAGCACAATAAATATGGTCACTTTGCAGAACAAAAAGTATTCCTAATGATTTTTTTTTTTTCCCACAGGAATCCTGAGGTTTTATCTATTCCAGCTGGAAACAGTCACATCAAAACTGGTGGCACTCTGGAGCTAAATAAATAGTCTAGTTCTTCCTTGTGCCCTTTTTAAAATGAAAGGAAGCATATGTGTTTACTGAAGACAAATTTCAGATATAAGCTCTTAAGAATTCTGACAACTCAAATAGGACCAAAGTCCCTGATGACACCCAGTGTCACATGTGCCAGTGTGGTGCAGTGGAAAAGTCACGTGTGTTTGAAGTCAGTAATTAACACCCATTCAGAAGTGAGCAAACCCTGCACTCCTCCTCCTTGGCTGGGTGTGTCAGAGGTGTTGACACACGTGTGCAAGTTAAACCACTGCCAGTGCCATCCTTGGTCTCTGCAGGGAAAAGTTATGTTGGGAAAATAATCCTGTAGCCCAGTTTCCCTGAATATGGGTGTGTATAGCTTTACCGAAGTAAGAGTGACTACATGATGTGCGGAAGTTCCTTTTTTTATCTGATAGCCTTCTTTTCCCCCTCAGCACCCCTCCCTATTTTCAAATACTGGAAGATAAATTCGTCTGTCCACTGACATTCTCCTGCAAAATTAAAAATATCCCAGCGTAAGTTGCATCCTTAATCCTTTTGCTTTAACCTCTCAAAAGAGAAAAGAATTACGTGGTGCTCAATTTCCAGCTCTTTCTTTGAGGCAAATCCCACTCAGAGGTGTCACATCTGTAGTCATTTATTCCAAACTCCAGAGACTTTTACTGTTCTATTACACAGTGCTCTAAAATCTGTACTGATACAGCCTGTTCCTTCCTGTGAACCTGCTGGAGTCCTCCTCTGCCCAAGCTGGAGCACAGGATTGCTGTGCTGAGCCCAACAGCCCTGCACTTTACAGATATGCAAAAGAGGGAAGGCACCTGCTTTAGGAAGGAACAAAAAAAGAGAAGCTGCACTTGTTGGGAACAACTTCAGATCCCTTCCAGCCTCCTGAGACACTCCCTGTCATCCTGTCTGCTGCAGAAAATTCTAATAAGCCAAAACTAGAGTATAACTGAGTAAAAAAGGAAGGATGTACTCTAAAGAGACAGATAGAAGGGGGCAGAAAAAGTGAGAGGAAGAAGGAGAGATGAAGAAAATAAAGTGCCCATCAGTGAACCTTTGCTGTGTGTAAGAAACCACCTGGTACCAGCAATGGTTATCGATTCAAGCTCAGAAGAAATGAGAGAAAGCAAAAGAGATGTGAGATATTTGGGATATTTAGCTGTTAGTTAAGTGCCAAGTAAGTTGCGATGGCTGGACAGTCACAACTATTCAGAAGAGATGTCAAACAAGGAGAAGAGAGTAAATTTCTTTTCTTACAGATGGCATGTTTAGTTGGGTTTTTTATTTTTAGTTGGGGTTTTTTTGTTTGTTTGTTTGTTTGCTTGATTTGTGTTAGAAACTGTGTTTGACTAAAAGTGAACATGTTATGTCTGGAAAGAAAAAAACTGACAAGCAGAAAATAGAAAAAGCAAAATGAAATGACCAAATTGTTTGCCAATGGGTTGCAAGTCCTCCATTTGACTTAGGAATTTTGTTTAGCAATAAATTCTTTCCCCTTCATTGCTATGTCTTAAAATAAATATACCTTGGTGTTGCTGGAGATGTGGCTCTGGAGTGAAGAGCAATGACTCCCTAGCTGACATTTTAGTTGGTTCCTAGAACTGAAGATAAATCCTAGCAGCTGATCAGCAATAAACTCAGTTTATCTGATTTGCTTTCTCCTTTCTGTGGACAATCCCCTCTCCCGGAGCTGACAAAGCAGCAGGAATCTCCTCCAGGAACAACCTCCAGCACTGCTGCCTGAATTAACTTGGCAGCAGGTGCTCAGCAGCAGAGGAGACAATCGCCTTCCCCTCACCTTCCCAATTAACCCACTGATCCTTCATTAAAGCGCTGCTCGGGTTGTTTATTTATTCATGTTACTTTCAGCAAAACAAGGAAAAGCACGCGCAGAAATGCCCCGAACCTGTCTGTTGACAGAGCTCTGAGCTGCCTGCCGCAGGCAAAGGGGCACCAGGTGCGTTCCTGCGGGCAGCGAGGCACCTCCAGCACGGGCTGTGACCTCCTCCTTCAGAATGAGTGTCCTGGAATTCCGCGCCCTTCTCCGTGGGGAAGGGGCTGCAGAAGGTCACGGAAATGCCTGAGCCCTGTGCAGTGCCCTCTCCCTGGTGATCACCAGCTACCCAGGATGGACCAGGAGCTGCATTCAGGAATGGTGTAAGATCTTTGCCGCAGCATCAGTGTCAGGGAAACACAGCTCTGGGCATACACAACTACGGTTTGGAGCTGGAGCTCACTTCTGCCTTTTTTACACATTAAAAGACCTGGTGACTCAGCTCACTGGCTGACTCTCAGTTTCTGAAGTTTACAAGCAGACTCTTGAAATAACCATGAAAGAGACTGTTTCGGGAATATCTCCCTCACAGCTGGAACGAAGAATGACAACGCAGAAGGTCTGTAAAAATGTCCAGTGTGGTTTCTAGACAAAGGTAGTTTGCATAACCACAACAATTACCACAGGGCTAAGTGCTTTCTGCAGATCCCCTGACTGTTCTCAAGCCTCCCAGATCTCTTTTGAGGCTCTTGGATGAAAGATTTTGAGAAAATGTAAATGCAATCATTTTAATACAAAGCTACTTCTGGATTTGCTGGACATGAGTGACTTTAATGGCACCGACAGCAATCAGGATGTGAAATTAGCAGGCAGGAGTCAACTCCTTCATCTCCCACTTTGTGCAAGAACACATCTTGCAATTTTAAGACAGACAATAAAATAACAGAACAAAAGTAAAAATCAGATGCAGCGAGTTTGCATCTAAACATCATTTTCTCTGCACACATTATTGCAATTCTTTAATTCCCTTGCCATCTCTAATATGTTGAGATCCGTGGAGTTCCCTGCTGTGCCACCTTACACCTATAGAACTCTGCCTTTCTTTTTCTATCCCTGTTATAACATCCTCGGAAAGATCGAATAATTAATGGTATTAAGGACTTTCTGGTAGAAGTTGTTATCTATGCTGGATCTATTACTTATATGAAGAAAGAAATTTAATTGGAAACTCTACAGGTGGAAACAGCAGAATGACAGAAATATATGTTTCTTCCTGTTTATTAGAGCTATCTTTCTGTGTACGTTTTTAAATCTCAAACAGATTCTCTGTAAAACAGAGTCCTTTGACAGAAGTAGAAGAGCAGCAAGAAGATCCTTACTGTGACACTTCTTGCTTTTTCTGATAAGGAAAAGACAGGGACAGCTCATTCATCTCCAATCTCTGTTCAAAAGTAGCATCTATTATTAAATAAAAACCCCAAACTTGAAATAACCAAGCAATTGAATTATTATCATCAAGGTTTCAGTGCAAACTAGCACAATACAGAAAACCAGAGCACATGACATTTGAAGGAATGTGAGCTCTAGAACATTTAGCAATCAGCTGCAAAGGCACTAGAAGAGAACATTCAAGAGAATGCTGATGCCATTTCAGTTTTGCATAATCATTAATAACCATAATTAATATGCATGTGCCTCCTGTAATAGTTAATATTCAGTAGTGGAGACCTTATATATCAAACACAGATTTTTAAAAGATCATTTCTAACATTGGTATTTTTGTCTTCCTTCAAAATTCAAATCTAATGACAGAGAAATGGTGGATCATAAGGAACATCCCAATCCCCCTTTTAGAGGCTGAGAATAAAGCTGTCAAGAGACACGGAGGTCTCTCCAAAAGTCACTGTATACACTCCATGAGCTCCAGGCCATACCTTAATCACCATTCTTTTGAATATTTTCTCAGTCATACTTTCTTGCTACGAAAAGATTTACAAATAACACCTCTTTAGATTGGTAGGATTGCACTGCAGAAACAAACCCAGTGACTGCAGCCCCGACCAGTCACCGCCCATAGTCCCACACGTGGTAACTCTCTAACTCAATTGTTTTGGAATCTCTCTCTTTTACTTTTGCAGTTACAAAATCCCTGGGAAAGAACAGTCATGATCTCCCTTCTGATCCACCACAAGAACCAGAAGTGACGACTCCAAGCACATCCTCATCCATGTCCCCCTTGTATAAAACCCCTGCTCACAAACAGGCCCTGAGCTGAAAAACTGATTTATTTGTTTCAGGCTCTACTTTAGTACAAGTTGGAAGCATCAGTTTCCTGCTTCCAAAAGAATGCCATTAAAATGGTTTATGAGAAACTCCCATTTAAGACAAGGTTGTTTTTTTTTTGTTTCTGCCTTAGGCTGAAACATATTTTAAAGGAATATTTGATTAAAAGGGTACAATCACAAGTTTGTATGTTATAAATTTGGTAATAGTCAGCAACTGAAAAAATTAGCCTATTTGTTCATTAGAATTGCTATAAAGATTTCATTTCATGATTAAACTTAGTTTTTTTCAACATGGCTGTATTTATAAATAATACATTTTTATGATAACATATATATATGTATACTAATATGTATATATATACACAATTGTGTCATGAGTAATTTTACAGCTGTACCAGGCCTTCCTTGATGACTGTCTCAAATAAACTCCTCTTGAGCAGCAGTTTAGAAGAAAAAGGACCCTTTGCCTAATCTGTATGGTAAAGACATAAATGGTCTATTCAAACAGAAGGCTTACCAAATCTGAAAATAAAGAGAGGCCATTTTAACAGTATATTTTTCCTGATTTATGACTGCCAAACAATATGGGCACTGAAGCATCCGCAGGTATTCCAAACTGACCTGCTTTTCATAAATGTCAAAAACGTGTGATGTCTTCAAAAAAGCAGATTGATGACTGCTATCAAATTTGATAGCAGACACCAGGTTCAGAAGAAAAAAGTTTTTTGTCATAAAAATTCAGCTGATTGATCAAATTCTTTTTCCTGTCCCATAGCAAGTTGCATTCCATACTGGAATATGTAGTGGCAATTCACAAAACATTCCTGTGACAAATTAACAAACACTTGAATGATTTGGGTTTTTTTCTAGACCTGAAGTTTCTGCAATCCCTTGAAACACCAATAAGAACACAGGGAAAGAAAAAGTATTTCATATGAGAAAATGTATTGGTAGAAGAATAATTGGAAAATGTCACATATTTTGTGTCTTTGATTATTTTCTCCTCTTTACCAGTTGGCTTAAATAATAATAGTTTATGCCAGAACTGAGCAGCTGAATCAACTAATGAATAAAAAAACCTAAACACATTTCCATGTAGTCCTTTGCAGAAATAAAAAGTACTGCTGGGAATTTTGAATCATGAGCAAAGTAATATTTAATCGTGTATACATCATTCTCATATGTTAAAATTTCTTGGAAAGGGGAATAATTATGTTAGTACTACTGTGTAATACAGAACTTGTAGTAAATAAATTCTTGACAGAAGGGAAAAAAAGCCAGACAAATTAACAGCAAAGTGATGATGAATAAGCATTTCCTCCTACCTTTTTCCTTTGAAAATGTGAACTTTAGATAATAGTCTGTATAATTTCTAGTTCTATTCCTTTGGAAAAGTCTGAACTTTAGATAATTGTCTCTTAAGTATTCTAAAACTTTCCTTTGACCTTTAGGCCAGCAGAGCTATAATCAAACATAACTATATGGTCCCTTGCAGTCTAGCAGCAGCGCTTGTATTTTGTACCTCGGTTTTTTAACTCATTGAAGAAAGGACAGAAAGTCTCCGCTGAGGAAATAACGGTGTAGAAGCATGCATTGAGTCTGAAATAATACCAGTTTTATTGTTAATGGGGTAGAGAAATAATTAGGACATGGTACCTCTCTCTTTTTAATTTACAGACACATAGCGCGAGTCAAAGCAGGAAATGTTGGGTTCTGGGTCTGTTTAAGCTCCACCTTGTCTGAACTGCACCCAGCACACCTGACTGAATCTCACTGGCTCTGGTTTGTCCATTCATCTCTTCCAAACCCCTGGTGCCACTGAGGATTGCCAGTCCCACAACGGGAAGCAAATGCAGGCCAGTGACGGTGTGAGAGGTGCTAAAACAGCGCTGGCTTCTGCCTCTCGTTTTTCTCTTCTGTATTCAAGCAGCCAGTCACAAAGTTGTTTACTAATAATGCCACTGCTTTGACATGCTTTACTCTATTCGGATCACATCACTACATGGCATGTGCATTGAATGGTACATCTGTAAAGTGTAAGAATTAATGCAGGTTGCCAAGCTCTGGTTTAGAAAGAGAGATGAAATGGCTGTCAAATGTGCTCAGCATTAAAAATACATTATTAACACAGCAATTTGCATAGACTGATGGATCATTTTTGAAATCTACATATTCTAGCTAATTCTATTCTCTTGTTATTTTAACCAAAAAGTTTCAGAAAGTGATACTGTGTTTTACAGTGCTTTGATAAAATAATGCCTATATTTTGCATTTGAACCAAGAACTTTCCAGTACTGTATTACCAGATTCCAACAAAAATGCTGCAAGGATAAATAAAAAAAGCCAAGATATCCCAAGGCTGTGCCATCTGCTTTTATCTGGAGGGATAATGGATTCTCAATCTTTTTATGAATACCTACTTACAAATGCAGTGTGGGAGGAGAAGTTGGTGGCAGACAGGGATCTGAGCCCTCAGGCCACAGTGACAGGTAGAGCTTTAAACATTACACTGACTGCGTGTTCTCTTCTGTGTAGAGCTAAATCTCCATCAGGTTCAGTGAAATTCGGAGCGCTTTTGGTAGGTGATGGAAAAGATCCAAGCATTCCCTCCCATGTTCTTCACCTTCCTCACTTCACACACCTCCTCCAATTCTTACATCAGTGACTTCTAGGTCTGGAAAAGCTCACAGATGCCGTGACTACGAAGACAATCACAGATGTTTGAAGTGAATCTTTCTTTCTACAATGTAAACTGTGAATATCACAGCAAGAAACATAAAACTTAAGTAGGAACCTTTTGGGTCTTAGGCGTGACATGTTCTTGCCATTTAAGTAATTTAACATCCACTTCTCCATGCCATGATAATCACCTTTTCCATTCCAATTCTGTGCTGAATGTACACAGGGGCTTGGTAAGGATTTAAAACAGTTTACCAGTAAATCATACACCAGCCCTTGAAAATTAAATCTGTAATCAGACCTATCAACCATATTGAAGTTTTGTTGTAACAGTAAGAGCCAAATTCCAGCCCTACCAATGTATTTCTATTATGCCACTTACTTTTTACATAATGTTCACTTTGAAATACAGTAGCAGAAAGCAACCAGCCGACTATAAAACCAGCAACCAGCATTTATTGGAATGCTGCCTATTTGTACTGGTGTAATGAAGGTCTTGTCAGCCCTTCCATTACAAAATGTCAATTTTCAGAGGTTTATAACTCTGACATAACAACTTCCTATGAAAAGAAATTTAGAATGTGTACTCTCTGCCAAAGAGCATTGAAAGTTAAATACAGCGTATGTTGGCTGGGGCATTTTAAGTCAGAAAATAAATTAAAAGCAATTCTGACTTAACATTTTCTTGAGCTGGTGCCACTGAAGAAAAAAAGGTGGCTTTGATTGTAAAAAGTGCCAGATCCTGCAGTTCTTATACACGCAGAACTCCCTTGAAGTTCCCTGAGAATAATTTCTGTGAGAGCCCTGAAAGGAGTGCCATTATACATTTTTGTAAATGTCATCAAGAGGTATATTAGCTTTTTGTAATTTGAAAGACTGAAATGTTATGGTGTAACACTGCCCCTGGGCACACAGGCAGCATGATAATGACTTTGGGAAGACATTCTGATATGCAGATTACATATAACAATAACAATTTGTTATCATCAGGCCATTAATGGCAGTCATTTATACCTCTGCCTCACACCCAAAGGATTCACACAATGCCTTATTACATGCACACCTCTCACCAAGGACGTGATTCCCACGGGGAAAACTCATGGCCTTTTGAAATGCAGGGAACAGCAAGGCATCCAGAGAAGGAATTTCAGTAAGTCTAAAAAACCATTACCCATCTATAGAGTGGAAGAGATTGTATAAAGTTTCAAAATGAAACATCCCAGATACTCTTTGGAATGTTTTTGCAAAGCATACAAAGATTACCTGGAAAAAGCTTGGAATCGCCACAAGTTCCAGACTGGGGTACACAGCTGGATTATGGAGAATCAAAGCAGGAACACACGTGTCTGAATGCAGATTCCAAGCCCAGGGCATACTGCAAGACCCCACTTTTGCTCTGTACACGGCGTGACACAACACAGAACTCAGAAAGAAGGAGCCAGGGAAAGATGTCAGCACTCGAATTCTGCCTCACCACTACAGAGATATTACAAAGTCAGTGCTAATATGGGTGAACATAAGAAAACCAGTTCACAAGTTGTTTAGAGTTCTCATGAAATCACAGGATGAGTGAGGCTGGAAGGGACCTCCACAGGTCACCTGGTCCAGCCCCTGCTCACCACAGCTACCAAGAGTGCAGGACCTTCTCCAGGGGGCTTCTTAATATCTCCAAGGATGGGAGTTCTAAAAATAGTAAAATATTTGTATTCACAATTGAAATATAACTGCGACAAAACAAAAGACATCTTATGCGGTGTTTCTCTTCACCCCAGAAGAGAAGTTAAGAGGTGTAAATACATAAAGAATCTGTAAGCCGAGAGAACACCTTGCAAATGGTTCCTTGTTGTCTTCTAATTTGTGATGAAGAGTCTGATAAAGTATAAGTGAAGTATACAGGCAGAAGCTGCAATAAAAATACAAAGCATGATCACATAAAAATATTAGAAGAGATGGGGATTCTACTGGCAGAGGCAAATACATCCCAATACACCAAAAAGACCTCTGTGATCATGAAGGAAAAACATATGAAGTCAAAAAGGTGAGCAGAAAAAACCCGTCAGATACTTTGAGGAAGTTATGTTTCCTTACTGGGAGAAAAGAAAAAAAAAAAAAAGAAAAAATATTTAAGAAAAATAATTTTAGTTCAGAGAAAGCTATGGTCTATATATAAATTTTTGAAGTAAGTGGTTCTGCTAGACAGACTGTACTAGAACTCCATAAAGTTTTTAGCAACTACATCTTTTGATCTTGCCTATTAGCACAAGAAAGGCACAAAACAAGAAAAAGTTGATTTGTTATAATTTTTTTCTCATTTAAAAACAGAAAATACTAGTACAAAGAAGATGTAACAATGTGGAATAGATAAAGATGGTACAGAAGGAGATGTCAGGTGTAGAACTGAGTCTAAACCACCTCCCTCTGTATTTGGTTTTGCAGCTTCTGTCAAAGATACCACAGTGCCTCAGCTGCAGCTGCCATCAGACTGGGCTCCACCTTCTCCTCCCCTGACAAGCAAATTCCTCATGTTTCCTGTCTGGGACTTTCAGAAGAATCCAAAATACCCCTCCCTTAGAGCACTCCTGAAACTCTCAGTCTTTACCAGCCCCTAGGGAACTGCTCACAGCTCTGCAGTGTCTGCATGGCAGAGTGGGAGCACAGGGATTAAAGGATTTGTCCAAAGTCATACAGGAAACCCATAGCCAAGCTAAACAAAAATGTTCCAAACTCCAGAACAATTCCTCAATCAAAAATCCATCACTCCTGTAGAGTGCTCTGAGAACACAAGGTCTTAATCTTCGTTGGGGGAACACTGCATAGTTTACAGGAGAGTCACATATAATGGATGAAAATGTTACAGAAAGTGACAGGACAGAGCTAAGCAAGGTTAGGGAGCAACAGGTTGGAAAAGGCTACACGAATTAGTTTTATTTTATTTTTTATTATTTCCAATAAGCTAGGTTTTCACTCCAGTTTTAGGTTAGACTGAATGAGATTTTCGTAACAGCACAAACAAAGCGACAAAGTTTTATCCGTGTTTACCAAAGTGATGTGAAATTGTTACGTCATTAAAGAGAAGAAAAAACTCAGTGTTCATGTTCAAGACAGCCCAATATTCTTAGAACAGAATAGAGAACTTTCATCAGCCTTCAGAGATTACTGCTGGTGCTCCTTTTTTAAGGTTTATGACTTTGACACCAAGCTCTATTCAAAACTCCACCAAGACGACTTCATTCCTGACTTAGCTCCTGGAGCCAGAGGTACGAAAAATCCCAAACCTACAGAGTTACCGTTGCTGTTTAAGGGTGTACACAGCCCTTAGCCTACAGCCAGGGTGAAGTTTGCTAGTCTGAGCCCAGAGTTAGTTAGGCCAGGCTGGGGGCTCTGCCTTTGCTCGCTGAACACGGGCAGACAGCTCCCACTGCTTTCCTGATTCCTGCAATTGGCTCCGCATCCATCAGTTACCTTTGGAGGACCCCACGAGCTCTTCCTCTTCAACGCCATCAAGCAGACATCTGCTCCTTTTCTTCAAGTTCTATTTATCTCTCCCTAACAAGCTGCCTTATTATCTCACTTCAAACAGGGGCCCATCTTCACTCCCTCTCTAATCAGTGCTGATTACCAAGTGTGCACATCCTATCATTTTAGGATATGCAAACTCTCTCCCCAGACTAGACAGGTCAACTGATGCATTTCATGTCTTTGCTGCGTTTGGCTCAGTGTGTTAGATCTCTGCCTTCAGTCAGATCATGTATTCTGCCTCTTTCCTGCCCTCTGAATGGATTGCCTTCCAGGCAGATTTATTATATAAATATTACATGCTAATAATTACACAAATAGATCACTAATTACTGGCTGCTTGCCAAATAAAGTACGTCCTAATTAGACAGAATTAAATGAAGACCAACAAAGTGACATATTTTACAACAAGATCACCCATAAAAATTACAAAATCAGGAGTCGATGGGAAAATAACCTAAGTGGTACAAAATGCCCCAATCAACTAAAAAAGAAGTTTTGTCTCCCTTATTCTCTAAAGCTTGATGTCAGAAGCTGTAGTAAAAAATCATTAAAAAATTCCGTGTTTCCTTCAGTGTGTCACTGCTGTATTTGCTGTGACAGAAAAATACAACCCCTTCTTAAAGAGTCACCTCCTTAAAATGAGTAAGGAGGAAATAAAAGAGTGTGTAAAATATAAAATATAAATTTATTTGAGCACGCCAAACAGGTACAGGAGAATGCAGAGACACAGAATTGACATAATAATCAATGTCATGGTCACCCTGTAGGGAGAGTTCCAACAGTAACTCCTTCCTTGTGCAAAATACTTGTGGAATTGGTTCAAAACAAGATGCAAATTAGAACATGATCTTAGCCTTTTTAACTCACATTATAATGTCAGTTGTGTAATAGTCAATCAGATAAGCCTTAAGGGTAAGTGTGAAAAATTAATACCTTCTATTTTTAACGGAGGATCCACGTGCAAATAGTCTGATATAAGGACAAAAGGAGATTTTTCCTCATCAAAGGAAAAATTAACAGTTAATATGTGATGATTCCTGCTTAGATTGTTTTCAGTTTTAGCCTGTTTAGAGTCTTCCTCTACTAGAAGAGTGTTGGTGGTCTTTTAATCTTTACTGCAACTGCAAGTTTAAAATGAGACTCCTATCTACTTTCTCATTAATTGACAAAAGTGCAATTAGAGCAACTAATAAATTAATTCCTCCTCAACAGTCTGTATCTAGAATATGATAAAACAAAGAGATATTCCATAATGAGAGCCACCAAGAAAGAAGGAAAGAAAGACAAAGAAAAACAATCTTGTGCCGTATTTACCAATTGGGTACTTAGAGATAAAATCCAAATATTCAAAACAAAACAAAAGTAACCATGAGGTGCACACAGAACTTCTTAGATGCAATATGACTCTGCTGGGTAATATACTGAGGTGGTGATGGGGCAGAGGTTCTACCAGAACCTTTGGCCTCAGGACGTCATTCCTCCTACTCAGTGAATTACACCCATTTCCAGGAAAACAAACATAGTCCGTGCACTGTCCATGAACATTTCCACCACAGAAATTGCTTTTTGCAGAA
Organism: Callaeas wilsoni; assembly: GCA_013398955.1. NCBI lineage: Eukaryota > Metazoa > Chordata > Aves > Passeriformes > Callaeidae > Callaeas > Callaeas wilsoni. The sequence continues at coordinate 40,425 of VWPU01005476.1, forward strand.
AATCTGGAGGAATTAGATGTACCCATCAAGCCAGAAGTGGTACTTAGAAATCTCTTAACTCTTTCAGAAGGTAGCTGATTAAAAATCTGGAAATTTATCTCCAAATACTATATATTCACTTAGTTATAAATCCTACTATGAAATACTTCTAAAGTCCTAGAATATCATAATCATGAGTGCTGTGAGTTTTTAAGCAGTTATGTTTTTAGAGCACTTAGGGAACCTTTGATTAAAGGCTGGTGGAGCAATGCTTCACAGAATCCCAGGCTGGGTGAGGCTGGCGGGGCCCAGGGGCTGCTCTGGTGGCACCTCCCTGCTCCAGCAGGGCCATCCCAGAGCACAGGGCACAGGAGCGTGTCCAGAGGGCTCTGCAATATCCCCAGGGCGGAGACTCCGCAGCCTCTCTGCACCATCTGCTCAGGGCTGGGCACTGCCAGGGCAGAAGTTCTGCCTCCTGTGCAGGGCAATTGCTGGGATCAGCCCCTGCCCGTTGATAAATTCCAAGGAGCTGGTACTGCAGATCTTACTGGAGTTAGTGGAGAAGTTTTGCACTCAGTTAAGACCACCTTTCTGCCTGCTAAGCAGTTCAGTCTTGAGACGTTGATTTAATGTCTATTTTCCCATTATGTGTCTGAAATTAAGTCACACTGAAGATTCAATTTGTTCTTCTCTGCTATCTCTTTCATCCATGTTCCACGTTATTACTAAACCAGACAGATTTTCAGACTAATTTACTGACCAAATTCTTTTGCTCTCGTGTTTTGTTTTCACAACCTTTTATCCCTTACTCACTCTTTTTTAGTTTTATTATGAAATTAATGCAATAAACTGGAAAAAGAGAGCTAAGGACATTACACTACCGAGCTTGATGAAACTCCTACAGCAGGAAAATTCACAGCTGTCCAATCCATTCCCTCATCATGAGTAAGCACTGTCGTGCATATGGTGCACAACACTGACCTCAGATCTTTTTCACTCAGATTGCATCTGGTTCTCAATTAGTTTGATTTATAAAATGAAACATAATTGACGTCTTGGCAACATTCTGTTGCTAGCAGCACAAATAATAAATTAAGAACGAGTGAAGTAAAAGTCTCTTTAGTCATGTATGCATAATGGCAGGCTGCACGTATTTGGGATTAGCCTGGGTCTCATCACTCCCATTGGATGCTGTTTGGGGCTGGGTCATGTTTACACTAATGCTCTGCAATAACTGTGTAATTGCGGTTGATTCAAATGACCAAAAAAAGGCAGTCTCTGAAAGGATGAGATGCTGTGGGAATTAGTCTGATTTTCCAATGTGCATAGACAACTCCTCTATAGCTGTCTGAAAGTTTACATTTGGGAGGCTTGGAAAGAAGTTGTCACCACAGAGCTAAACTGAAACAGGACGGAAAGGTTAAATAGCATTTGGAACAGAAGCTCCCAGGAAACGCTTTGCCAGTGCAAAACTATAAAAAGTACAGACGTGCTGGGGAGCACAGCAGAGCTGAAGAGGAGCTGGAGATGCCTGGAAGAGGACAATCAGCTTACCAGATGGCCCCCTCCTTGCTGGTTCATCCATCAGGTTGGCCTGTGCAGTCCAGTGAAGACTTGATGGATCACCTCTGGCTTAGGGCGGAGGAGAGAGGGAATCTGTCTGGAGTCCTGCATCCTGAATACAGGAGAGGAGTGAATGAGGATTCAGATGGACAGAACAGACAGAAGGGTCACAGGGTGGAGGAGCTGGCAGCTCAGTTAGCCTCTGAAGAGTTGATCCTAGTTCTCAGTTTCAGCTGTGTGCACCAAGAAGGAGTCACCTCTTTAGCCTATTGAAGTGGTGAACAGCACATAACCATTGCAAGAAGCTTTAATCACCCAGACAGGGCTAAAAAGCGTTTGCAGAAGAACTGCTCTGAGTCTTCACCTGGTTTGTGGTTCTAATCAGAAAGGAGACTGGAGAGAGCAGTGATCTGCGTGCAAGAAGAAAGTTGGGAAAGACAGCAGAAGCAGGTGTCAGCGATGGAAGTGGCACACAAAGGACTGGAGTGGAAAAGTGCTGGCTTCCCATCTACATTAATGCAATCACTTCAGAAAACAACACCACAGCCATCCCTGCCAGGGAAGTTGTTTCAAGACTCACTCAACTGATAGTCAACATCAAGGAAAAGCAGGACTTCAGGGAATAACAGAACACAGCTGATAGTGATGATAGCAAAGAAAGAAGAAGGAAAGGAAGGAGAAAGTTATCAGCAGAAAGATACATGCTGAGAATATTGTCACCAGCATTCTCAGCTAGGTGGGACTAACGCTGCAGTACCATGGAAAAGTGTAGCCTTGCTAGGAATAATAGAGAGGAGTCAGATCTATCACTTCAACTGCAATGTGAAATCATACAGTGAAAATGGAAATGCATCCAGTGCCTGGCAAGACAGAGCCTCTGAGCACTACTGGAATGTATTGGGGTCCCTTGGGAATATTATTGTTAACTCGAAATTCTACCAAGTCTTCTAGAATTTGAGAATAATCTGAAGATGTATAACACTGATTTCCTCCTCACGTAGCTCGTCACTTTGTCACTGAGAAAGGGCTCCTCTCGAGTTCTTAGGCACAGTCTGTTACTTCACAGGATGACATTACATCTTAGAATTGTCAGATATGTAAATAAGAAAATTGATTACGTTTCTCACAAAGGATGATCTAACATGTTTTCTGATCCAAAGCAGTTTCAGGCAGGTGAATTGTCTAAGGACCAAGGGGAAAGGAATATGAGTACAATAACTAGGGAACTGCATTTCCTCTGCTATAAAAATGAATTCGTTTCAAGGACTTGCCACTTGCCACCCAATGCACAACCAGTCACTCCAGCAAAGCTGTTTGCACTGGCTGAACATCACTTTTTGCATATTAGTGGAATTGAAGCTTGAATCAGTCACTTCCTTTCCATGGTCCCTGTTTCTGTCACAGTGAGGGAGGTGTGGCAGCACAGTGTCCCCTGGGCCCCACCCAGCCCCACCTGATCCCAACACACTTTCCAGCAGCAGAACAAGGCACACGAGAGACATAACTCTTAAGAGGGGGCTCAGCAGTTTAGGATAACTTGCAGACCATCAGTAGAATGTGGGACTTCAGGCCTGTAAATCACATTTTGTTTTTAGCTGAGAAAAGCAAGTATGCATCCAAAATATAATTATTTTCTGGGGGAAAAAAAAAAAAAAAGCCAGATTATTCTTAATCCACAGAAGGACAATGTTTCATCGCGCTTAGTTACCGTTACTATCACATGATTTGTTTTGATAATATTTAGACCTTCCTATTCAGCAAAATAACATCTTTATGCTTTAATTTCTATAACTTACAATTTCTAATATAAGCAAAAAGGGAACTTATTGAATAAAATCTTTCAACCACACTACAAAGGAAATATTTCAATAATTTTGTATTAGCAATTTCATTATTAACTCTATTATTCATAAAAAAATCAATGAACTGAGGTTCTTCTGGCATGTACGGGTTATAAAAATGTTGAACTTTGCTATTTAAACATCTCCAGTTTAAATGCCATGCTGAGAAAAAGACTGATAGTAGGATACTTATAATACATTTTTCACACTATGAACACTCCTGGAGAAACATGATGTGTGCCTGTGGATGGCAGATCCTGACACCCAAGCGCCAGATAATAGGGTGCTTTGTGTTTGTTATTTTTTAATACATTGGAATGCTTTATTTTTAACTCTGCTCCTTTCACACTGCTTGCACCTTGTTATGCAAGTATTCCTTGTGATTTCTGGTGACAAAACCACATCTATTAGAAGAGATGTTGATCAATGCTTTTTCTTAGATTATGCCTCATATTCCTTCACATCTTCTGGATGTTATTCCACACCACTAATATTGAGACAGATGGTAGAAAAATAATAACTTATAAGATGCAAGGCTGAGCACATCACTTAATTTCAAGGAAACCACTAACAAGGATGTGATTTGGTATGTTTTGGAGTTTGAAAGTCTAATTACTGATATATAAAAGAAACGAGGAGGATAATTAAACACATCAGAAATATATAATCATGTGCTTTCCCTCGAGCAGTGCTGTTGTGGAACACTCTCTGGCACGTGGCAGCTGGGCCACAAAGTTTCCCAAAATTGCCTGAAACTGCAGCAATGGGCGAGGATGTGCTGCTCGAATCAAGGGACCGTTTGGGTGCTGTTATTCTGGATGTTCACTGCACATCCTCCCAGAAATGATGGGTTTAATGATGTCCTTCCTCTGGCAATTTGTACCTGGGGTCAGGGGGTTAACTTTGAAATTGGGCAAAGTGGAAGGAGGGCAATGAAACAGAGGAGTCACCCCAGGGCTCTCTGAGGGATATATCTGGAGAGAAAAGTCAATCAAAAACACAGAAGGAGCTTTAGCTGGCATCTGAGACAATGGCAGAGAGACTTATCCAGAAATGCCAAAAGAAACAGTTTCAGGGAAAGACTTATTTTAACACATGAGTTACTCTGGTGGGAACAAAAGACTCACCCTCCAGGTATGTATTTGACAGATGCTGCTAAAAATACTTTCATGAAAAAAGATGGGGAAAAATCCAGGTTTTATTGCATTAAAACCACAGTGACACAGAAGTACTTTAAAAAAAAAAGTGCTAATGATTTATTATTTGGGATATCTAAGCGTGTAATTGTTCTCCTCAGCTATTGTAAAAGTTTAGAAATGTTTGGTTTTTAATGGTAAAGAGGTGATGAAATATAAAATAATCCATAGTATACAAGGGCATGCAAGCCAGTGATTGAAGTGATTATACCAGGCCATTTCCTTTAAAACACCTGACACAAAGCCTGCACTTTCAAGGCAGCACAAGGAGGACATAAGCAAGATTTAACTTGAAGGAAAGGACAAAAGAAATGGACATTTAAACATGATGACTCTTGGAGCTGTTATATGTATCATAGGTGTAATAGACTAAGTGTGGCTGAGAATAGAGATTAAGTTTGTTAGAGAGAACCAACAGAACAGTTCATCACTTCAGTGGATATATAATGCTTCAATTAAAAAAAACCCAAACCATTTTACTATGCACTCACTAGAATCAGGACCAAATTCAGAGCTCAATTTGCGAGACGGACATTGAATATTTGGAGGAGAGAGGAGGCTGATTACTGACAATCAGCCTATTACAAGCCAAATCAGGCTATTGGATTTCTGCAGGAATATGAGCTCATGCCAGTAAGGTTCTTAACCCAAAGGTAAGCCCTGTCCATGGCCCAGGCAACCCCAGGACTGCTCTGCTACGTAAGCCCTATAAGAAGTACAGAATATCCCATTTATCCAGGAAGGATGCACCATTTCTCCTGTCAGAAGAATTACTGCATCCAAAGGCAATGTGGAACCTTAGATTCAGGGTTCATTCCATTAGGAAAAAGAATCTGGCATCAGAAAAATGGAATAGCAATGGAAACTTCTCGTGGGAAAACTTTGTGTCTCTTTATGGCAAAGATGTGTTTGGTAGTTTGACAGTAAAAATTGCATTGGCAGGGTATCAAAATGTTCGCATGTGTGAAAACGCTCCTATCACAGAATTCTGTTCTCACTTGAACAATCTAAGGGAACCTTAAGAATTCAATGCTGAAAACAGGTACTGCTGTGAGGGTGTCGTTTGGGATGCAGCAGAAGATCCATGCACTGGCACTGGATTTTAGGTAATGCTCTGTGAAGATCATTCACCTGAAAAAAAGGCTGTCAACAAGTTCTAATTCCATTTCCAGAGGTATCATTTCAGTTTTCTGATGCCATGACAGTACAAAATCCTCATCAGTTGTCTAAATTCCTGTCAGTTTTTTGTCATTTATTGTGAGCCTACAGTTTTTTTGGAAGGGTTAATTTCAGTCAGTCTACAACACATTGCTAGAGTGTATCAACACTTGTCTAAACATCAGATATTTTCATCTGAAATTTGAGGTTTTTCTGGTTCGAAGTTTCTCAGACACACCACACAAAACATGGATTTTCATTTTTCTCCCTGCTTCTGCTCCCATGCAGAAAACCCAGCACAAAGGCACGTGAAAAGTGCCCAGAGATTCAGTCAGGAGTTTGTGCAGTCAGGGACTTGTTATGTCACAGAGTCACAGGTTCAGTCACAGGACTAACACAGAAAACATGACATGATTCTCACGTAGCATTAACTTCTTCTATTTTTGTTATATAACTCCATTATTGCTTTTGAGAGGGATTATTGCTCTTGAATGTTTTTGCACCTGGCAATCCAAGTGATGAGTGTGCCTCGATTACAGCTTGAGAGGGTATGATTGCCTCAATTCAGATTTTTGCTCACTGCCCAGGAACCCAAGGCACAAAAACCTACAAACCCCACCCAGTGAGCTCAGAAAAGGACAGAAAAAAAGACCAGAAGATATGGAAAATAAAGATCACTAAGAGGTGATCTACAGACATTCAGTGAGATGCATGATGGCATTTAAATTTACATTTTTAACATTATTTACATCAAAAAGGCACTACAGCCTCTACAGTTTTGGGTCTACAGAAGGGATGGTAAATATGGAAATTCAACAAACCAAGCAAATGAAGAACACCAGTGCACCATTTCAGGGCACAGATTCTGCTGTGAGCACAGCATAACTCCTGTATTCGTAATAAAATCTTCTGAGAAGTGTTTTGGGGTTTTCTTGTCTGGTTCCTGACGAAGACACCTGTTATGTCACTAGTTAAACACATTTCTCAGTAACAACATGGCCAATCACAATATTTGCAGTGTATGTCAGCAGCACAGTTAATTCCTGACTATGGTGGGAACTTGCCTTAGGGTGATCTGGAAGGTTTGAGCAACAGAATCAGCCTGTGTGCAACAAATTAAACTGATTAATGGTTGTGCTTATGTTCCATATAGGAAGAGGACATTCCAGTCACAGGCATCTTATGCGTTCTTTAGCATGAGGGACAGAAAGAGCAGCTTTTTCTCCTGGCAGATGCCAAACCGCACTGTTGGCACACCAACGTCACCACATTCGATGTCATCACTACGTGGTGGCCAAATGCCACACAGTTACCTAAAGCACAAGAGAACCCAAAAGGGCAATATCAGTTCTTGAGGAGAGCTACTTTTGTTCGTCTACGCCCTCAAGAGAACTTTGAAGAAAGGCAAGGTATGAAAAATGATTTAAATAAAGAAATGTGCTAATTCTAGCAAGTAAAAATAGAGTTTCTACAGCAGGCTTCCTGAGAAAAAGCAGTCCCTGTATGGTATTCGCAAGAGGAAAACATTTCTTCAGCAGCCATCGACTTTCTGCTGCCTTGAAGAATTAATTTGGCAGGGACAAGACTCTGGGAGGAAATTGAGGCCGAGGACACAGTCAGGAAGATGTCAAGGATTTGGCCACCAGTGTGAGGGAATGTTTTTCTGTTCCAGGCTTTACTGGGTTGAGCATTGATCTGATCTCCAGAAAGGAGAGGAGGGTTTGTTACAGACATTTCCTTACAGTTTCAGACCACACCAACTTGGTAATGGACAGCCCAGACACTGATTAATACAAAAAAAAGGAGAAATTTGACTTGTGAATTCAGGTTTTTTAGGCATATTGGTGCTTTTTCAACAGGAATAATCACTCATGCTTTTCTGGCAGATATATTCAAGATAAAGTAATGGTCAAGCTCATTGTTTAAGTGGCATAACTAAGTAAAGACTTACTGAAGATCTATGATGTTTAAAGGACATAACCGCTCACCTCAACCAAATTATACCTTGATTTTGGCTCTGATAGGAGAATTTGCTTCCTGTGAGAGATCATGTTCTAACATCAACCATGCACTGCACCCCTGACTGTGCAATCTTGATAGATAAGGATGGCATGCATAGTTGGAATTTTATTACCGGATACTGAAGGATTAAATCAGAAAAGTCTCTTCAAGCAGATTTTTAATTTCAAGAGATTTCAGGTGGTTGTTTTAAGAGGATTTTCACGTTTAACTGATTCAAACACATTAAAAACTGCATAAAGCTGAGTGGCAATGCTGTAACAAAATTTGGCTTATTTTCCTCAGTCTCGTTACACAGAAAGTTTCCTCACTCCCACTCAGCTCAGGACTCATTTTGCCATTGTCTGTGAGTCGGAGCAGGAGTGGGTCTTAAATAGGTAACAGATTGGAAGGACAAGGGTAATTAGCGACGTGAGCTCAGTATTTAAACATGAAGAGAAATGCTAAGATCTTTTTTACTTTGTCATGCTGTGCCAAGCAAACCACCTCACATTTAGGATGCTTAATTCAATTTGTGTTACACTGCTGATGATTATGAAATGCATTTTGAAGAGGTTTGTTTTATCTTCTCCAGAAAACACACAGAGACTCATTTACTATAAGAAAATAGAGATATAAGTAGAGACACACTTTGTGAATGCTAGAAGAGAAAAACACATCTAAAGAAAAGGAAAATATAGGATATATTTAAGCAGGTTTAAGCATTTAGATGCAGTGTCATTTAGCAAAACAGTGCCATCAAGCTTCTAGGTTGGAATAGATAGAATAAAAAATGCAAACAGCATTTTCTCTTTAATTGACGTTTCATGTGTTGCTTTTACATTCCTGCACATACAGCTCACACGTACATCCTCCTATTAGTAATAGACTGAACAGGGCTTTACTTTCTTACAATTTCAAATAAGAGACTGAATTTGACTAGAATTCCTGGCAGGGTGTGCTTTATTAAAAAAAGCCAAGATAGAACAACTTTGCTGAATATTCAAGTAAGTACAAACACATCGAGCACTATTTATAGCATTCTTGGGATCAGTCCTACCTCTTTCTCTCACCTGACCTTCAAACAGATCTGTGTGCCAAAGAAAAGGATCAGTATAAATTTATTGCTCAACAATATTAAATGGGTCTTTTTTTTTCCATCACACGTGAATGTCCCCTTCTACAGCCCTGCAAAATGACATTTTGCCCTTCCAGAAGTGCTCCAAAGCACAGCGACTCAAAATGCCCTTCTGGGCTCTGCTGACCTAAGCAGATTCTCTTTCTAGCAAAAGTTCCTCACCAAAATACTTTGGAACTTTTATACACACAACAAACAGGCTGAAAAGGGGCTTTCTTTGGGAGATTTAGTAAATACTTAATTTTATGTTCCCATCCATAAACAGTAAATGCAGGAACCAACATTTATTTATCAACACAGTTTCAGATTTTCATCTTACGTCATATCTCTGGAATTTCGAATGAATAGGAATAATACAGGCAGTAAATCCATCCTTCCATTTTATTTAAGCCAGTGAGCTGTCTTCTGGATCTAAATTCCATATTCATTTTACTTTCTTCTTATCTACTTTAAAGTTATTGGAGATAGCTTAAGAGATATAATGAAGGTACCATTGAGCAGATTATTTACATTTTAATTGCCCAAAGGACACACTGTAAAGTAATTGGAAGTCAACAAAACAATTCGAAACTAAGTTGTCGAGATACACATTTTATATTTTTTCTATTTACCTTCATTTTTCTTGATGGTGAAATTTGGATTGTTGATCATTTCAGGAAGAAGGCTGTACAGGAAATAATGCCCATTTTTAGGATCATCCTTGTCAACGGCACTGACAATCTGAATTACCTGCAACAGAAATGGGCTCATTAAGTTTTCACACTCCTGATAAACAGACAGTGCTGAAAAAAAAATTGTATTTGTTGGACACATTTAATTTCTCTCCATGCCAGATTAAAAAAGACAATTTATAACTTTGCAAAGCTTTTATAGACCTTAGACTGAAAATGTTGGGAAGAGGCACTGTACCTGCCCCTTTCAAAATGTTTCCAGAACGAGGAGGCAGCAAATAAGGAGAGACAGGTGAGAGAGGCCAGCAGAAACTGCTGCTGATTTAGACAAGTAATAAATGATTATTCAACAAAAAAAGGAAAACTGGGCTTTAGAAACACTCATATTGCCTATGGCAATCTTTCATTTATATGACCAAGCTTCTCACTGGACCTGGATATATAATATACCTTTAATCCTTTCTCCTTCCCCCACCCCATATTTCACTTAATTGAATAATTATTATTTTTAAAAATTAATTTGGATGTGTAATTTTTGAGGAGAAAAAATCAAAATTGAAAAAAAAAGAAAAAAAAGAAAATATTGAGGTCTGTATTTTTTTCCCTTAATTCTAATAAAACCTCAGTTGTTCCTGTACTAGGAACATATGTTTGTTCATTTTTTTATAACATTATTATTAACTAATGATTCCTAGAATAATGCAGGATCATAAGATGAGAAGAGTGTTTTGGATCGTTTGGATAACTTTGAGTAATCAAATAACTTTGTATGAAGAACCTCATATGATTTACATGACCAGCTGCAGTGTCTGAAGTGGATTTACCTCCATTTACAATTTTTACCTTCTACATTACTCAGGTACTGCAGCTGATCATCTTCAAATTATACAAAGTTGCACAGGACTATGAAAGGAAGAAAAACTATTTTAAAATAACCAGGAGGTTTGGGTTTTTTGGGTTTTTCATTTAATTGTTTGGGTTTCTTTGTGATTTTTTTTGTTTGGTTTGTTGGGATTTTTTAAATATTTGGTGCATTTGCTTTTGATTCCAAAGGTTTTCCAGAGAAACAGAAACAAAACCAGCCATGGATCCAGATCCCACCCTCAGACCTGACTTTCAGTGCTGGTTAGCTCATGCCAGATGAGGTTTATAAGAAATTTAATTAGAATTATTGACCTTTCCCACATTCATTGAATCCAATAACATTTGTCTTATGTATTTATTTGCAATGCCTAAAGCAATGCACCAATAATTTCTTGCACAATTAAATTCAAATTAGGAATCACTACAAATTTTAAAGTGTAGAGTGAAAAATGGAAGCAGGGTTTGATGCTGCCCAAATTCATAGACTTTTATTTTAAAATTTCCATGTTTCCTTAAGAAAATGCCAATAACTATCATTTTATCCTGGTTTAACCACAAGGACTGTCAATCTGTATGTGTTACATATATGACAATAGTCAAAATCATATTTATGTTCTTCAAAAGTCAACAAGATCTTAGTAGATAACCAGAGGGATCAACACCAAAGCATAAATATTTGAAATTATGTATGTAAAAAATGTTTGAGCAAGTAGTGATATTTGTACGACAACCCAACATAGGAAGGAATGAGAGACAATTAATTCCTTGCCTCATCATATTCTGGATAGGTCAGATTTATCATTATTATTATCAAAAATCTACTGAAAAAAATTAGATTGCTTAAATACCACATATATAGGGTTTTTTTAATAATTGCATCTATCAAGGTTTCCACCTTGATAGGATTTCAAACAAATGTATTAGAAGAGATGGATGGAAAAAAAAGGCTTAACTCAGCTTTTGCTTTAAGTAGGTCTCCAATTTAATAGCTGAATAATGGATCCTAAAGAGGGAAAAATATAAACAGTGGAAAAATATCTGAGTAGCTTCTGTCTGTCCCAGTGCAGAGATGGAGCCTTTTGCAGATGGGAAATATTTTCAGCTTTCTCTTTGCAGAAGTGTAAGGCACTAAAGTACCCACTGTGATGTGCCCAGGGCTGGAGCAAGTACCAGTAATTCATCATTATGGGGAAGTGCAATTTGGGCTGGGATCCTGAACAAGACAGATATATTTAGACAGATATATTTTATGGCTGTTCAATTTTTCAAACAGTGATAGAATGGGAAAGCAATGGGAAAAAGGATAATGGCACAGTGAAGTCTGGAAGGGCAACTGCACATAACAGATGCAGTTTATCAGGATGTTATAATATTTTGCCTGTACTGGTATTCCATCCATTCCCTCAACTGTTTACAAAATCCTTCTTTCTCTGAAAATGCACCAAAAATTATATGCACAAGACAGGCTTAGTGCAATTCTACATTTGTTGCGTTACACGCACACATCACAGAATTAAGAGTTAGAGTTCCCATAGCAACCTTATTTCTTTGTGCGTTTGCATTAAAATAAGCTCTTAAAAAAAAAAAAAAACAAAAAAACAAAAACCACCAAAAACAAAACCTCAACAAAAACCATAATATATATGCAGTGATATAAAACTGTGGTATCTTTTATTCCATGGGGGTGAGAAAAGTCCAAGTTTTTATCAATGTGCTGATAGGCATACTTTACTACTCCATGCTGTGTGGTCATGCAATGAAATATTACTGAAGTAATTCTCCAACTCTTAATTTGTGGTTCACAACATGGCTGAGAATCTCAAAATCAGAGCCACAAAATCATTTGGATTGGAAAAGCCCTCCAAGGCCATGGAGTCCAAGCTGTGCCCAATGCCCACCTTGTCCCCAGCCCAGAGCACTCAGTGCCACCTCCAGCCCTTCCTGGGACACCTCCAGGGATGGGCACTCCAAGCCTCCCTGGGCAGCCCCTGCCAAGGCCTGAGCACCCTTTCCATGGAGAAATCCCTCCTGATGTCCAACCTGAGCCTCCCCTGGCCCAGCCTGAGGCCGTTCCCTCTCCTCCTGTCCCTGTTCCTGGGAGCAGAGCCCGACCCCCCCGGCTGCCCCCTCCTGTCCGGGAGTTGTGCAGAGCCACAAGGTCCCTCCTGAGCCTCCTTTGCTCCAGGCTGAGCCCCTTGCCCAGCTCCCTCAGCCTCTCCTTGTGTTCCAGCCCCTTCCCCAGCTCCATTCCCTTCTCTGGACGCGCTCCAGCCCCTCCAGGTCTCTCTGTCCATGAGGGACCCAGAACTGTCCCCAGCACTGGAAGTCTCTCAGCAGTGCCAGCACAGGGTACAGGCACTGCCTTGGTCCTTTGGCCACACCATGGCTGGTGTAGCCCAGATGCCATTGGCCACTTCCCCACTACAGATGTCTTTTCTTTCCTGGTAACAACATGCACCCCAAAGGTGTTCCATTACAGAGAAATTGGTCAATACTTGTCATAAAGAAAACAAGAACTGATTTTTTTCACTCCGCATCCAGTGAAAGTTAATAACCCTTTGGCTGCTCAGTCTTGAAATTTCTGAAATTCTTACAAGTAAAATTCCAACTTTGATGTTGTATTAATACTTCATGCATGCATTTGATTCTGTACATACACTTAGAAGAAACTTAACAAATCAGCATATTTTGTTTAGCAGACGGCTCTGGATTGTAATGAATAGTTAAATGGTCCCCTAGGACAACTTGGCTTTCTAATTTGTAGGTTTGTATTGCAGTTCTACAAAGCCACATGTGCCTGAAATAATATATACAAGGATAAACAGAAAAACAAAGTTATTATCAACGCATCATGACTATCTACGTGCTATTTTAGTACATGGTACTGTTTAAAAGACTTCTCCTGTGATGCAGCTTGTTAACCTCAATTAGAATGGTTCCTTATCACTAGTAAACACTTTTCTAATTCTAATAAAACTGATCTCCCAACTCTGAAAAAGTTTTTGCAGTCCTATGGCTGTTCATGGTTGTTTCTGCATTATTTTGCAGACTCAAAACACCGTAAGAGTAGACTCACCACAGAGCAATTTTAACTTTGCCTTTTCAGCTAGAGGCATCCCTTTACTGCCAGAACCTGCATTTGACTCTTCAGACAGACAAAGATCTACCTGAAGATTTCTCCCATTAGAAAGAAAAACAATTCTAGTAGGAGAAGTGAATAAAATAGAGACAAATTGCGGGAGACTGGAGGAGCACTGTACTCAGTTTTATATTGCTCCAGTTTAAAGCTGGCTTCAGCTCTCATATATCGCTGTCTGCACTACTCAAGTGAAAATTTTGTAGCTTTGTTTCCAGCAAACAGCACTTCCCTGGAAAAGTCTGAGTATGGACTGGGGAATAGTGAGCGAGGCACTTTTCTTACTCAGCATTACAGAAGTTCTGTTCTCGGAGCACAGGAAAATAGTTTTACTGTGCTGGAGAACAACCAACAGCACAGCTATAGCCAGCAAGGCATGAATGTTCTGGCTTTAGTAACTGGAATTATGCAAAAAAAAGGAGTAATAAGAAAAGGCAAGAGTTGATTTGTGGCTAACTTGGAGGTATTGTAACGGTACATTCAAATTTGGTTTTTGTTTTTTCTTTCCCCTAAAACTGACAAAAAACATTTCAGGCAACTTTCTGTTGTGTGTGAGGAACACACAAATACATGCACAGACAAATATATTTCCTTCTCCCTCCTTTTCCTCTCCTATCAGTGTGGTACCTTTACTCTTGGAGGTAGGTGAAGGCAAGGAAAATTCCTCTGGCAGCCTTGTACATCAACAGTTTTTAATCCATTGTGTCACCTCACCAGCAGCTGTACTTGCTACTGCAATTATATCAGAACCCAAAATAGAGCACTTAGAAAGTGAACTGGAAGAGATGGTGCAATGCATTTAGTGGCTGCACATAAGGTTTTATGAATAGTTCAAATATAATCTCCTTTATGGTAAATCAAATTTGATTTAAACTTAGATTTAAATTGAACTGCAAATGTCAATAGACTGGAATAGCTTAAGACAATTGCACCTTTCCTGCACGTGTAACATTTGAGTTTAAGCTTTGGACAACCATCCAAATTGGGCTTTTGCTACCGTATTAGGAGTAGTATCACTCTCATATCAGCTATTTCGTAGCTGAGATGTATATAGTTTCTTGAATTCTACATCCTGACTGATTAATATGATTTCTTCCAAAACTTGAATATAGAAATAAGCATAAGAAAATACAAAAAGGCAGTGGAGTTACTAAAACCTTTACAGGAGCTGATAATTTTTGAATGACAACTTCAATTCAGAGCCTAACCTTGGTGATTATTCTGGACTGGTTACTGTTCCAGTAGTGTTATTTGTTTAAACACAGAATAAATTGCAGGATCAGTGCCACCTCATCCATGCTGGCAGCCAAATATTTAATAACCATCTGTAAAGTTCACACGAGGATTCATGCTCAAGAGTGACATCTGCCATCAGATCAAGAGTGTAAGAGGTAATGGTAAGATAAAGAATATCATACTTTAATGAAAGTTTTCTGTAAGTGCTTAAACGAAAGCCTCTTCTACCTGCTGACTCTTAATCGTCTCATTTATTGTTTTATTCCAAAATGAAATGTGAACATTTTTCACCATCTCTTAAACCACCTGAAATTCGATAGGAATATCTAGATAAATACAGCCAGAAAACACTGTACAACAGAACTTTCTGATGTTAGGGAAGCTCACTGAGTCCTGGATAAAGGCACAGTCATTAGGATTTAATCTATCCTGGAAAATGTAACTACTCAGCATCTGAAATCCACCCTGAGCTAAACAGAAATCCACTCTGAGCTAGAAGAACTGAAACGCCAAGAGTAACATGAATGTCTGCCCATAAGGGCACATCTCCTCTTCGTGGATAGAGAGAATTCTCATTCCTTAAATGCCACATTTTTGGCACCATTTTACTAAACAAAAAGGGGCACTAGAAGTCAAATCGTCCTCTGTAACAATACAATCCTGGCAGAGGTGGGTTGTCATACACTGCTATATAGGTTGTCATTTAATACTACTAAAAAGAAAAGAACTTCTAACTCTATTGTCAGGTAACCTTCTTTGGAGAACAGTGAATTTAATGTCTAACACCCACATGAGACACAGGAATAGTCGGATTAACAAACCATGTCATGCTGTCAGCTGCTGTTTATTTAAATAAAATGTCACAATCTAGAAATAAATTGCAAAGTTTAAAAACATCGAATTGTTGTAACACCCAGTGTTTCTCTTGCTGGACAAAAGTTACATCTCATTTACACTGCATTACTTTCTAAATGTCTGTGCATATTCTTGAATCTTCACCTTGTCATTTAGGTGGCATATGAGAGATTCTTCCCTATTTCTGTACATTTGTCCTTCAAAGTGAATGCCTTTAAACAAATCTCCGTCATTTTCTTTGAAAAAGACTAAACAGTTTAAATCCTGCTTCTGACATGTTGCTGTTTACCTCACCTTGGGGAGCGTTGTGAGAGTTCCTTCAACAAGCTTTTTTTCATAAAATGAAGAAGGAAATAACTTTTTTTTTTTTTTAATATAATGAAAACTTGACCTTCCTTTCTCCAGCACCATCTTTAGATACTTTAAACACAATTACAATTTACTTCACTTTCCATCAAGTTCTGGTTTGCTGTCTTATTTTTTTCCCAACTGTCATAGAAAAGTGTGAACTGAATAGAGATTATAACTGAGATAAGGTCAAGGGGAAATGGGTTTATTGTTTTAACTGTTTCTTCTAAATTATACCTGGGAGCAGCTGCAATGTAGGTCAATAACTGAACTGGAATTCAGGTTGGATTATACTCTCACCTATTAACACACATGAATTTATGAAGTGCTGAGTTCCATCACACAGTGTGATGTTGGGATCTTGAAGACACTTGGGATTTTGTCAGGATATTGTCCCAAAGTACTCCCTTTAATTCAAAACTATACTTTAAGGGAGAAAAGTTTGTTTGTATATAGAGAGACATCCCACAGAAAGTGAGCATGGGTTTATCTGAAGTTGATGCTAGGAGCTGTTAGCATTAACACATGGACACACATTTTGGGAATAAAGATGACATAAGGTGACAGGGAGAAACTCCAGCCCAGTCTCCCACACCACATAAAACCTGGGATACTCACTTGTCCAGGCTTCCCATTCTCACACAGAAAGGCCTCGTGCTCTGATGCAAACTCAGGGGCATTGTCGTTCACATCAAGAACTTTGATAGCAACAGGCACCCGGGACACCTGGCTGTGGTTCCCTAAGGAAAGAAATCAAAGTAACAGAGGTAAGCATATTTAATTGGGAATTAAATACAGCGGTGCTTGCACAGTGACCATGCTCTTCCTGTCTCCTGCCCTTGCTTAATTGGGCTGCCTCATTGGTAATGGATCGTGGAGTTGGAGCGTGAGATAAAGAAGGATGGCCAGGGCTTTGTGGTTGAAAAGAATAAATAGATCCCTGCTGCAAACAGCATTTGTTGGAGATTAGCTCAATGAAGACCTTTCTAGGTCTAAATTGGTAAGATTTTTCTTTGATGAAGTTTGTATTGTTTTATTGATAAAGTCCATTATACATGGAAAAGGGAAGGCTGCAAACAGCAGAGATTTACTTCTTTGTTTATCTTTGGCAGAGAACAGCACATTTTACTCCATTAATTGTTCTGACTGCACATCTATTACTTCTTCATTGCAAACACGGTTAAAGTGCTGACCCACAGTGGGAAAAAGATGGATAGGAGACTGACAGGGGCAAAACTAGACAGTAATTTGGACTATTAAAGCACTTTGATCATCTACTGCTGACCAAAACCATGACCTGTGAACTTCTTCGTTCATTGAAGTAACGACTCATTATTTATAATATAGAGCTATTTTGCATAAAATTGCTTATCACTGTGAAGAGCAGAATGAGCTGTAAGGCAAGAAAAGCTAAACCAACAGTTTGCATCTACTTTGAATAGCGTTCAGAGGCAGCTGCCTGTGTCTTTCCCTCAATTCAGCCTAATTAATTTGCTTTAGACACTACTTATAAATATTTTAGATTATTTTTCCCCAAAGAGCAAACCCATGAATTCAGTTTAAACTGAGTTCACCAGCTGATTTGAAGAGTTTGATAAACTGTTCCATAGCACATGCACACCTCCACAGGTAACTCAATCCTAGTTTCAAAGTCCGTATCTCAGTGAATATTATTTTCTAATCACGGTATTCTACCTTGTTTGAATCATCAGCAATGACAAATCTCAATATTCAGGGCACTTCTCAGTACAAATGACTACAAAGTATGAGAAGATCAGGCCCTACCAGTGCTCAGGGAGCAGCTGGTGGCAGCCCTACAAGTGACAGAGATGAATAAAGGCAGAATCACCATATACACTGTGGGTTTTGTGGTTTCCATCTAGGTTAATTCTGTTGTGACCCAATCAAACCCAATATCTTACAGACCTGTTTTCTCCTTGTGTGCTAAAAACATCCACAATTTGGGAGGCTCCACCCATAAATCTAAACATGCAAATTTCAACTGCTCTACTGACATTGAAATGGCATAAAAATAACAATTTTAAAAAGGTAAACTCAAATATACCAGTGCTATAAAAGGCTTTATATTTCTGGGATTGTCTGAAATATCAAAATTCCTCCTGTATAGGATATGGAAGATCACCACACATCAGAATTCAAATGTCTTCCATCATAAGGAGCCAAAAGTTTTAATATGGAAAGAAACATAATACAGAAGAAAAAGAAACACCCACCAAAACATTGTATGAGCGATATTTATGTCCATTTTGCATCTTATGATCTTACTTACTTACAGGTGACGTGAACAATTACGCCATGAAATAATAATGTATTTGAAACCAAATAAAACCTAATATGCAAATCATGAATCCCAAACATTTTAAACACCTTTTTTAATCTTCATTTAATAAAAATACAGACAATGAATCTCAAGCTTATCAGAATTCTCAGCACTAGTGTCATATTTAAACACTAAAGATTTACTTTTATCTAAATTAATGAAATGATGGCAGTTCAAATTTTAACGACATTACAGAGAAATGTAATTAATTAGATAAGCTTCTAAAGAAATTATTCATGTCCCTTGTGACTGCCCCCAAAATGTTTGTCTTTCATCGGAAATACAAACATTAAATTTAAAGATATTATAATTAGAAACTTGATGAGAATTCATTTAAAAAATTAATTTACTAAACACAAGAGAGACTTAGCTGGTTTGGAAATCTCCAAACAAGGGGATATCCACAGCCTTTTAGGGTTCCTGTGTCTGTGTGGTGAAATTTGTTGTTGAGAAAGAGAGAGAGAGATGGAAAGGGAAATGTATCCACAGCTTGTACTGCCCACCACCCTGAATACACCGCATTATTTTGTCATCCCAAACTTCCCAGGGAAATTCCACTTTGTGCTAAGTGTTTTCCTTCACCCTGAGCACCCCTATTCAAACACGTTAATGAGTCCTCACTAAGCAAACGCGGGTTGAAAACGCTGTCAGGATGAAATAGTTCCATCTGTTCATTTCCATACGGTTCATGTCTGCAGATCCTCCGTGGTAAAACACGTACAGAGGATGTCCAAGCTTAAACCCAGATCTGTTGGCAATGCCCCAAATCCTTGAGCTGGGAGTAGGAAGGGACTGAAGCGGATCCAGGCTGGCCACAAACTGCCAGGACTGCATGGTCACTGCCCTTCAGGCCATTGGGTGTCTCACTGATTAGTATTCAACGTTCAGAATTTTTCTCATTTGTATGAATGGACAGTCAGTTCTTTCTAAACTAGGCACAAAACTGAGTTTAATTACTGCATGGGGTTTTGTTTGTTTTTTTTCCCAATAAACCCCTCAGTCAGTAGATTTAAGAGAGACTGAATCTTATTGCATGCACCAGGTAGACAGCAAGACTGATTGCTTAACTTCCAATCTGTTATTTTATGCAAAGTCATAAAAAAAAAATGTAAAGTTAGAGACTCTCTAAGGAACTAACCAGATTTTTTAAAGCTTTATCACCTGTATTTACTGTGATGCACAGTTTAAAAAGACCTACCTTGAATCTTGCAATACAAAAGCATCATTAGGGCTGTCACTCGAGAAACATCAGCTTCATTTGAAAATTTATCACTCAGAGATGCAAGATTGAAAAATATTGAGAAAATTTCCACTAGCCTAGTTAAGTAAAAGTCTTTTCAAACTAGAGCTGCACAGAAAGACTTAGTTGGTCATCTGGGGACACCACTCTGTGTCGAGATGAGCACAGAACATTTCTGAAGCCCAGCAGTGAGATCCAGATGAGCACAGAACACACACACAGAAAGAAACATCTAGACAGATCCAAGGAAAGGAAGACGCAATGCAAGAAAAACTAGTGAACTTAGTTTGGGTTGCTAAATGAACTTCCAAAAATAATGGAAAATCCACTTGTTCTTAGAAATGCATATTGAAAAGTTTACAAGGATTATAAGCACCTAAAAAGCTCTTCTGCTTTTCTCCCCAGCTCTCGAGATTCTACTGGAACATTAAATGCTTGAAATACCCAGCTTGCTGAGTAACCCATTAAAATCTACCCAGGATTTCAAAAGGCTGCAAAGTTTGATACGAAAATGATGAGGTAGATCAAATAATCAAAGTCAAATTAAAACAAACAAACATTATCAAGCTACTTAGTGTCTCCAAACCGGAACTTCTGGAAGCTACAGCCTCAAGTTTTCCACTTGTCACTGGGATCAACACTTTTCTTCCTTCCTGGAAAAAGTCCTACATAACTGAGATGTGTGTATATTGTAGGAAATGTGTATTACAAAGCACTGAGTGTTGTCAGCATTGTTATTGCACACAGCAAGAGTTTCTAGGACTAACTAGAACTTATAAAGAATTTTTGGTCTTGTGCCACAACTAACAAAATATAATGCAGCTTTTCAACTCCCATAAACACTTAAAGACTTCATAAACTTGCTTAAAACACTTCTTCCTGTCTTCTCTTGACTGATAAAATGGTTTTTGAGATAAAGAGAATAACTGTGGCCCAAAATGAAGTTTATAATTTATTTAACCCAAAGAAATCCAGTTTAGTCCAGTTTTCCTTTAGGTAATTAAGTCATCCAAAACCACTTCAATGTTCTCTTTAAAAAGTCATTAGCTGTCTTGCATTTTACCTAAAATTTACCTGAACAGAAAGAAAATTCCTAGAAAATAACCCATCTATTATTATTATTATTATTATTATCATCATCATCATCATCATCATCATCATCATCCCATGGTTTGGAAATGGTTATTTCATGCTTCGCTGATTCAGTGAAATTTCTACACTAATAATACTTTAAATTAGAAGTAGAGGAAGTCCTAGTTCTAACAAAGAAATCAAAGCAAAATCTGAATCACTGACTTAATAAAAACAACAGTGCTTGGTTTACATCCCTTATATTTCAAACTTATTAAGTTGTATTTTAACAGATCCAGTCCCCATGACTTTATCAAAGTTTTATCTGATGACTTTATTAAGATAATCCACACGCAGGACAAGTTTATTTCTCCTGTTAGAGTTTATGTTGTTGTTTTCTTTAGGCAATCCTTTACCTCTAGAATGCCACAGCTTATAACAATCTTTCTGTCATATAAAACTGACAAATCTGACTTAAAGAATCCTTAGATACACAGACGCTGTTGCGAAACGGAGGTTTTATTTATGTTGAAGCTTAACTCTAGAAATCACATAGTGCAGCAAATACTGGGCTCGTTTGTCTGCAGCGCTGGGTAATGATCTGATTCAAGAGAGGCTGAGTCCCTGAAACCCACTCCAAAATTGTCAGGAAGACAGCAGTAATTGCCAGCATTTCTGTTAAAAATACCAGAACACAAGCTATTCCTGAGCTAGGATAAAACTCAAACAACCAAACTAAAAACCCAGACAGAATTGTTCACCGGGAAGATTTAGAGTCCCCATTGCAATGATTGTATTTTTAAAGGATGAGAAGTTGTGGATTATCTAAATAGCAATACAAACATATCAGTACTTAGCAGGAAGGTTCCTGTATGAGCTGCTAAGACAAGAAACAAACACTGCCTCCTAATTATTATTCCATTTGTATTTCTTCCAGCACATGGAACACGCTGGAGGAGCACAGATTGTGGCGAGTGTCTGTGTGTACATGTGTGTGGGAGGGGCGCGGAAAGGAAAAGATGTGGAACATATTTCTCAGGTTTATTCCTTAAGTCATTCTTTGGGATAAGAATAATAACGGAGTTGAGAAGTTTTACCTCCTTTCAGTAGCTCCCAGGGTTTATTTTGTTGTGGGCTCCAGAAGGATGAATAAAGCAAGAGCAAAGCTTTGTCACATTCTATTTCTATTTCCTTACTGAGAGACTGTCAGAAGTTTAACTGAGAAGTGGCTTAAGATCATCCACCTCTTCAAAGCTGGATTTGGAGTTAAGAGGTTCCCAAAGTTCAGCAACTCCATCTTTCAAGAGGTGACTCAGGAAGGCCACATTCACCTACCTTTAATCAATATATGAGATGTAACACTTGGGACTAAAGGACTTATTTTACTCTCAGGTTGCTGACAATACCAGAACAAAAAATAAATGTTAAAATTTTTTTGCTACAGGCACACACCATGCCAGAAAATGTTAATTAAACACACCATATTCTTCAGGTCTTGTTTTCACTCTCTTTTTCTGTGGGATTTTTTCTTTTCAGAACCAATCAGATTCTGAATCAATTACCTAAAATTTGCAGAAAATGGAGACATGCCTGCAAAAAGACCAAAGGGGGTTTTTTAATCAGTGACATTCCACCTAGCCCTGCACTCAGTTCTTTACTTGCCACTGTAAGTAGCAATACTGCATTATTTCCTACATTTGAAATCATTTAAGATTTCAAATAGAAATATATTTTAAATTAAACCAGGGATTTCAACTGCGTACTTTGTTAACTTCAAAGGATCAACACTGATTTAAAAAACTTGATAATAAACCCGAATTTAAAAAGGGAGTCTATTCCTTTCTTACAGGTACAATGCATATTGAGAGAATCAGTTAGCCCTCATTTTGCTTCTCCGAGGTCAGGCTGTAATTTGATATTCAAATGCAACCTCTCTGCTACTTTTCATGCCATGAAGCTGTGGAGTTATTCAGCAGCCTCACAAATAGTTACTCTGTAATTACCTCTGATACTCTGTGAATTGTAAGATCCATTTGCAAAATCGGGAAAGGTTTGTAATTTTCTGCAGAAGTACCTTATTTTGCTTGGTGTATTTGCATGACATTGTCTTGTCTGAGTGCACAGACGGATCAAAAGGGCTTGGAAAGGAGAGACTAGACCAGAAAAGCAAAACATCCCCTCAAATGTAGTTCATAAGTGTGAAAAGGGCCTCTTCTACCACAACCCTGGTTATAAGGGAAAACCAAAACCTGTTCTATTTAGATTTAGCTGTGCATGGTAAGAGAGGAGAAGTTATCCTCTGCTGCAATGAGAATGAGAACAGGGACCACAGTGAGCGAGCTCTAAGTTTGTCCTGGAGAGAGCAGAGGATGCTGAAATTCATATCCACCTTGGGGCTAGAGGGGATTGGGAAGCAAAGACAACCCCCACCCCTTGTGCCACCCTTCCAAAAACTCAACAACCCAGAAACTCAAGGCTTTCTGGTTATTCCAAATCACTCTGAATGATGGGCTGTCTTTCATCACAGTGTTTTGAAAACTCCACCTTGGTGTCACCACTTCCTATTCACCAGCAAATGCTAGCAGAGCTAGGAGATGCTCCATGTACTGCATAACACGAGTGCTCCTTACGTGGAACACACATATTGCATCAGACAGCGATTTGGAGGCTGTGGATGTGTTTACCTGGACTTCACAGCAAAGCCTGGGACACTGTCTCCCATGGCATTCTCCTGGAGAAGCTGCAGCCCATGGTTTGGACAGGTGCATCCTCTCTGGCTTACAAACTGGCTGATGGCCTGGCCCAGAAATGGGGAATGGTGCCACATCCAGTTGGAGCCGGGCTCTAGGAGTGTCCTCCAGGGCTCAGTGTTGGGCTCGGTGGTGTTGAGTATCTTTATGGATGATCTGGATGAGGGAAGTGGGGGCGCTCTCAGTCAGTTGACACATAACAACAAGTTGGGTGGGAGTGTGGATCTGCTGGAGGGCAGGAAGGCTCTGCAGAAGGATCTGGACAGGCTGGATCCATGGGCTGAGGCCAACGGTGTGAGGGACAACAGGGACAAGCGCCAGGTCCTGCCCCAGGTCACAACAATCCCATGAATGCTCCAGAGGGGCAAAGAGGCTGGAGAGCTGCTGCTGGGAAAGACCCTGGGAGTGTTGGTGACTGGGGCTGGACACGAGCCCAGGTGTGCCCAGGTGTGCCAGAGGCCAGTGGCACCCGGGCTGTGCCAGCCCTGGGGTGGCAGCAGGCCCAGGGCAGTGCCCGTGCCCTGTGCTGGCCCTGCTGAGGGACCTCGAGGGCTGGGGACAGTTCTGGGCCCTCACAAAGAGGGACACTGAGGGGCTGGAGCGTGTCCAGGGAAGGGAACGGAGCTGGGAAGGGGCTGGAGCCCCAGGAGCGGCTGAGGGAGCTGGGCAAGGGGCTCAGCCGGGAGCAAAGGAGGCTCAGGGGGGACCTTGTGGCTCTGCACAACTCCCTGCCAGGAGGGGGCAGCCGGGGGGGTCGGGCTCTGCTCCCAGGAACAGGGACAGGAGGAGAGGGAACGGCCTCAGGCTGGGCGAGGGGAGGCTCAGGTTGGACATCAGGAGGGATTTCTCCATGGAAAGGGAGCTCAGGCCTTGGCAGGGGCTGCCCAGGGAGGTGTGGAGTGCCCATCCCTGGACGTGTCCCAGGAAGGGCTGGAGGTGGCACTCAGTGCTCTGGGCTGGGGACAAGGTGGGCATTGGGCACAGCTTGCACTCCATGGCCTTGGAGGCCCTTTCCAACTTCAGTGACTCTGGGATTCTGTGAATGCATGGGATACGCACTAGAAGAGAAAAATGGGATATGAAGGCAATGGAACAAATAGATGGGATGAGGCTTGAAAAGAGTTGGCATAGGCATCCTAATCCAAAATTGTAGCATCTTTGCAATATCTGAATAAGAATTATGGGTCCTTGTCTCTTGACAGCAGCTCTGGATGCAAATGGCATGTCCTTAGAGGCTGCTCTGCATATCTAATTTTGACCACAGTGAGCTTTATATTCACAGTGACACATAATGAAGATATATGTGACACATCAATATGAGTAAACAAATACATAATTCAAAATAAAGTATCAGTAGAGCTGCTTGAGCAGGTTGTATTGGCAGCTCCTAAAGTCATGTCAGGTTTATGACAATGAAGCAATTCCAGTTTATTCACCAATCCTAAGTAAACCCTTAAGGGAAAATGATAAAAAAAAGAATAGTGCCAACATCCTTCCACCCACACATCTATCCAGAGATCAAGCTGAAACAACTTCTGGCAGAAAACAACCTGTATCTGTGATAAAGCACTGTGTAATTGAGCCTTATTTGTCTCTAACGAGGACACAAGTCAGGAGGAAGTTTGTTTGCAGTTATGTCACACTCAGTAAATTAACTGTGTTATGTGTTGAAGTGGGGAATCGTTACGACTGCAAAAATTAAAAATACAGCTAAAGTTTTAGCACTTACTAGCAGTGCACTTATTAACTACAAGAAATGGCAACCTAGAAATGTTTGAAGTTTTACAGTTAATTTTTTTTGCAAAAGGTCAATGCAAATCAAACAAACAAACAAACATAAAACAAATGGAAAAATTATACCTAACTTCAAGACTAAGCAATAGAAATACAACATCTGTGATCTCTGGAAGCATCTCCAAGTAGGAAGCACTGCTATATAGACCCAACATTTCAGCAAAAGTCAGAGGCTACTAAAAGATTTTGAACAAAGCTTTTCCATTTCCTTGAGGCAAGAACCACTAGGAAGAAAAAAAGTTAGGCAAACAAAGAACCTCAGAATCATCTTTCTGGTACTTTCATTATATGCTCTAGAATAATAAGTGTGATGAAATGCCACTGGATCTTTTGTGGATCACAGCACTACAAGCCTAATTAGGATTCCAGATTTTCTGAGGCAGTGTAATGCCTTAAATCATTGTGAGGAAGTAACAGGTTTTAACTTCTAAATATAACAATGATAAAAGAAAAAAAAAAACTCAAAAACAAAACAAAAAACAGAAAATAATATCGTGTCCTTGAATGACAGAAAAGAATTTGACTTAAAAATAAGGCAGTGAACAGGCAGGAAAAGAAATTAACTGAAAAAAAAATTTAAGACACAACAAATGTACCAGGACATGATTTGCTGCTGTGTTTCTCAATTCCAGCTTAACCAAGGGAGCTGTGCTGCCATAAAACAGTCAGGAATCTGGCCCAATCTTTAGAGCAATTATATTATTAATATGCTAATATCTCGTGCATATTAAAATCTTATAAAAATATTGACTTAGCTATGCAAGGTCTTATTGTCAATTATAATTAGCTATGAAATTTTCTAATGACTAGCAGCAATAATAATAACAATAAGCAGACTGATTGAGGACAAGTTGTCTGGAATATTTGGGGGTTTTTATTTGAAATTATTTCATGATTGAAGTAAAATAATTTATAGCTCAAATGAAATCCCTCCCTTACGCATAGACAAAACATCAAAATGCTTTAATAAAGATTGTTATTAAAGCAGAATTTATTAGAGAAGCATTTAAATGTCATTACTTTTAGAGCTCATATTCCTTTCTGAGACTGATTTTCTTAACAGTGCTATTTAATTACTCTTATGTTTCCTTCACAGATAAAACATTGCTGGATATCCTGGATATGAATAAGGTTCTAGCAGTTCAGCATCAAACCTTCTTACTTATATACCTTCAGCAATAAGCAAAAAAGACTCCTCTAGCACATCAGAACGCGCCTTTAAAAATATCATCTCCTTTGTTTTTCAGCCAGAAAATAGTTCCATTCTTTGCTGCCCTGCACCTTTGCCAGAAGCTCAGAGCATGCTGCTCAGTGTCTTTATTCTAGACAGAAATGTGCCTCAAGAAGATTGCCAGAAATTACACTGAGTTACAAACCTCTACTCTGACCTGCTCTCCTGCAGAAAAACCAGTGGAGATTTCAGACAGTCCCATTCTGCTCAGAACCGACCAACTCAGCTTCTCAGATGAGGTGAATTCCGCACAGTATTTCTAAGATTAATCTTATTTTCTTTAGAAATTCTAATTCTAATGTTCAAAGTGCAGATGGCCAGTTGGTAGCTGGTCAGGGTAAAGATGCACTTTGCTAACATAACATATATCTATATATCATCTATATATCTATGTGGTCAGCTTAACCAGCCTCCAGATTTCCTCAAAGTAACTAATAAATATTCTGTGTGTTAACTAGTCATGTGCATTTCTTCTTGTGTTCCTTACTTGAATCCTTCCCTGTTTTTTGCCCCAGAAAACCTTATTTCCTTCTAAAACGCTACCTAATAGCCCAGCCTTTTGTGTTTTAAGCTTTGGACACTGTTCCAACTCCCGTATATCTTTGCAAAATGAGTATTTGCCAATCTAGGACTCAGATGTCTAGCCTGGATTTATAATGTCCAAAAAACAGAAGTATAATTTAGACTGTTCTGCAAATCTCTCTCCTTTTCCTTGCCATAATGATGTTTACTACCTTCTTCGACCTTTTTGTTTGTTTGTTTTTACTGAATTACTCAGATGCTTTACTCCCAGCTGCCTTCCATGCCTCCCTCTGGAATCAGAGGTCTCCAACTTCTACTCAGCATCCCATACCTGAATTTTAGTGCTTGCCTCTGAGCTACTGAGGCCACTTCACACAGAGATTGTTTCACAAGCACACTCCCTTCCCATTCGTATTTCTTCATAATATGGGCACCTCCCTGCTATTATCCATGTGGGTCACCTCTCCTGCTATTCTTGAGCTGTGTGAAACACTAATGGGAAATTTTGTGCTATGTTTGAATATATTTTCACAGCTGAGGACTGCAAACTGGCTTGACAAGCCCTCCACTGCCCAATGGCAAACCTTCAGTGACCCATTAGGATCTGAGGAGCTCTGTGTAACCCTGTGGTTACGTGCAAATGGACAGAAACCACCTTAGTAAATTCTGTGTTTCAGCGTAAAAATGATGGATTATATAGTTTGAGTTCCACTAAACCAGAGCAAAAAGGGTCAAGCAGAAAAGGTTAATATTCCTGAGCTTCTCTTGTTTAAACCTCCACAAAGGCTTATTTCCTTCTCTTTCTCAAACTTACTGAAATTTACTCAGCCCTAAGTTAAAGATAATTATATGATGTACCAAAGTAACTCCCTAAAATGTTAGAATTATTGCTAATAATGCCTACGGTTATTTTTACCATAAAAGGCTAAATAAAATTAAATAAATGAAAGCATAATGAAAGCAAAGGTATTCATGGCATTAAAAAGTACATTGTAGCTGAAGGCTTGTTCTGAAGAAATATGTCTCTCTTCCTTTTTAATTAGTGTCCTTGCATTTTTTAGAGGAATACACAATATAGATAACTTTAGCAGTGCATGTGCTGGGTGATGATTCAATTACTGTATTTATATTCTCAGTAAACCATATAGAGCCTTTCTGGCTTTATGCCCTTTCCCATTAGGTGACAAAATTGCCTCATACTTCTTCATTTCCAAAGAATGCCTTTGGTGTGGGTAATTACCTGTGTCAGACAGAGCCCACAGCTTTGTCCTTGAGACTCCTCTGCTCTGGGCCTGGAAAATATTTATTGTGGTCAAATCACTATTTACATTTCAAGATCTTGTCTAGATCTTCCCCTCTTGCTTTGAATGATTATTCACAAGAATTTCTACTGGTTGTGGCAGTTCTGGTGCTTTGCCCAGTCCTTGGGCAGGGGGCTGAGGCTGCCACGGGAGCGCTGCTTGCTTGGCACGTGGGGCTGAGTGCCAGGAACCCTTTGATCAAGCAGCCAATCACAAGGAAAGTAACATCTCTGTGACTGCAGTGCCTGCAGAATAAGGACGACAGAAATTCCTGTAAAACCCTTCATTCAGAGGTTTAAACTTTGGCTAAAAGCACAGCTCCAGGCTACAAGAATTATCCTCTCCCAGGCACTGGCTTTAGAATTCCCCAGCAGACTGCTCTGCTGTGTGTCTGTGAGTGTGATGTGCAGAGTGTGAGGACCACAGGATCCCAGAGTGGTTTGGGTTGGAAGGACCTAAAAATAATCTTCTTTCACCCCCTGCCGTGGGCAGGGACACCTTTCACTGTCCCAGGCTGCTCCAGGCCCCAGTGTCCAGCCTGGCCTTGGGCACTGCCAGGGATCCAGGGGCAGCCACAGCTGCTCTGGGCACCCTGTGCCAGGGCCTCCCCACCCTCATAGGGAGCAATTCCTTCCCAATATCCAACCTGAGACGGAGAAGAATCCAGTGCTGCAAATGATCATAACACAGCTCAGAGGAAACTAGAAACCTTGAGTAGTCCACTCAGTGCTAGATCAGGTGAAGGCAAGCTTGGGGACGCTAAAGGGATCATCATTTAGCTGTCTTTAGCAATAATGAGCCAGGCTTTCTGTTATTTATTGATGTGTTTGTCACAAATCTGAGCCGGCCAAGTGGAATATATTTAGAAGTCTTTACTTGTTGAAATCTATGGTGTCATTCAAGGAAGCTCTACTATGTAATACACATATTCTGGGGAAAAAGATTACCTCACTTTTTAAAAAGAGAATTCCAGATAAATATGGCTAATAACGAAGGCATTGCAGTATATTTTGTTTCCAAAGAATTCACTAGAATCCTGTATCTCAAGCAGATCTCAGCTTCAGTTTCGGAGGGATGAGTATGCAAATATCAGGATATTCATATTTAAATCAGTGGAATGTTGTGAAGTCAAATCATATTGCTAATAAATTCCTTTCTAGGCTAAGTTAAACCAGCTTCTCTGAGATAAGTCTTTGCTTTGCTTTCAAACTACACCAGTTCTCCATTTATTACTGCTGTTGTTATATCAATTAACCAGCAATGATGGAAGTACAGGGCATTTCCTTGGTATTAATGGCTCACACTGTGAGTGTGCTAGGAAAGTATCTGCAAGGTGGCTGTTCCGGGCATTAGAAAATGGAAATGGAAATCCATGGAGCTGGAGGCAGAAAGAGGACAGAGTTTAATTATTACATGCCTTATCCATGTCTGGCAATCTGATCGCTTGAATGATCAGTGATTTTGAGCTCCATTCAGAATCTGTAGGAAAAAATGGTCTAATAAATAAGTCATGGCTGTTTGATTTTCTTTTCCTCTGACTAGCATTGACAACACGTAACGTGGTAAGTGCTGTGAAACCTGTGCAAGAAACTGGGAGAATACTGAGGAGGTTAAGCCCAGCCTGAACCCTGCTCTGCTTCACTGCCCAGCAAAATTGCCAACCAGTTAATGCCAGCAACACGAGCATGTCAATGGGAGCAGGAGTTACAGCTATAATTGTAATCTACACAACCAAAAAATGTATTTGTGGGTTTAGGAGAATGAGATCGCATCTGACTATTAGGATCCTGACTTCACTAGATTTTACTGAATGGCAGAAAATTCATTTCAAGCAAGTAGCAAAGAACCAAAGATGTGATGAGCCTTTGTACACACAAAAAAGATGCACCAAAAGAGACGTCTGTAATTTAATCATTCATTCTAACCGCACTGCAATTCAGACTGTCAAAAAATCCTTGCACATGCCCCCAGATTCCTTTCCTGTTCAGGATATAGCTCCAGAGAGCTCAAACACATGAGCAGCACTATCGACCCTGACTTACAGAGCAAGGCTATATTCACCCCTCTTCTCTCAAGCATTCAAATTTAAAATAAACCTCTCAACCTTGGCTACAACTTTAAGCTCATGTAAGTCTCAGCTACCCCACAAACTAATGAGAAATCTCATTAGTTCTGTGTTTAAAGTCCAGAGTCAGTGACAACATTCACCCTTTATATCCACAGAGCACAGAGGTTCATTCCCAGGGAATCATTTTGCCAGTGGACCTGCTTCCTCCAGCCTATCATCACCTGGATATTCCTGCTCCTTCCCATTCAGCAGGGTAAACTTGGATGAATGGCAATGTAGAAAGAAAATTTAAGAATCAATTCACAGGTTCAATAGCTTTGAGTCTCACCCTTGCCATGACTGTATTTCTTCTGCACACTCTAAGCCTGCATTTCAGAGGCATCTTTCAAAGATGTCAAAGTTATTTCTAATATTATCTTCTCTTAAAAATCCATATGGCAGAATTCATCAGCACAGAGGAGACGAGCAAGGAAAAAAGTTAAACAACAAAGAAGCAAAAATTAATTTGATCCAATAAGAAAGAGATGTAAGAAACCACACTACAGGAAAAATGTGTGAAATATATGGAATATTTAGGAGTAGACAGGTTTAAGGGTAGCAGGTGAGAGGACCAAAGCTGCAGAAAGCATTTAAAGGAAAATGTATAACTCAACCTGAAATACTGAAACCAGCACCTAAATATCACTTGCATCACCTAAACCTCACCTGTACCATGTTAATCTCATTCAGTTCATTCTTTTCCACAGATGGCTTTTTGCATGGTTTCATCTTTAGTAACCTCAAAAAGAATGAAGAATTCACTCTTGAGGGCATGCAACTGTTAAGGGAACTTCCCAGCGTGACCATTCATGGGACTCTCTGCCAGCCACACTCCCACTGCTGGGACCCAGCAGTGGCTCCAGGTCCCCTCTTGACTCCCCACACCCCACTGACAGCCAGAGCAGGTTTCCTCACTAGTTCCAGCCCAGGTTTCCCTTGGCAGAGTCTCAGATCTCTCATTCCATAAAGCCATTTATTCCCAGCACAGTAAGACAGCCTCAGCCTCTGTGCCTCTGAGGAGGGACCCTCACAAAGGCTTTTATCTCAGGGCTTCTATCCCTTCACAGCCTGAGCACAGGGAAGCCTTGGCTCTCGTTCCTGAGCCCTGGGCTCCTCCCCTGGCTCTGGGTGTCCCTCACCCAGCTGTGCCACAGCTCCTCAGATCCCTTGTCATGCAAAGAGTCACAGGTCACACCCCCCTGTCCCTCTGGGCTCCCACCCAGAGCTCAACCTGCAGCTTGCAAACCAAGCTACCTGCACCAGGTGTGTCCCTAACACAAGCAGAATGCACCGTGGTTACTGGGCTTTAAACAGGAGGCAAAAGCTCTGTGCATTGGCCACACATTTTGGGAACCAGAACATAAAGGCAATAAAAAGTCTGAGCAAATGTCTGAGGGACAGGCACTCAAGGCAGCTGTTCTTTAGTCTGCCTGGCCAGCTTAATTCCCTGAAAACAAGGGCTGCAGAAAACTAGAAACTCCTTCAGAAGGAGTCTGTTAGCAATGGGAAAGTAAAGGAGGGAACAGCATCATCCGAAATGTCTCACTTTGCACAGCTCCCAGAGTACGATGGGAATGCTATTTGTCACCAACAGCACGAATTTGTTCTGAACAAGCACTGGCCAGGCACTTGCCTATGAATAAGAACAGAAAATGTCTTTCTTCCAAATAAAAAATCCTAACAAATAACCCCACAAAAAAACCCCAAACTGGTCTTTTGCCTGTCAAGTACATGTAGAAGAATCGCGTTCCCGCCAGCTCACAGCTTTCTCCTCCTTGTTTTGCTAGACATGAAAGGATTACATTCACATTTTGGAGCATTCCGGTTAAAAATGTTTAAAATTATCCACACACATTTTAAATCTGATCACTTTTAGCAAGGTCAGTCAGTCTGAGCCTGAGGATCTTCACCCTCAGTTCAGGTGAAAATGCAGAAGCAGTAATGCTCCATTCGGCCAGACCAATCCTGCCTTGGAAGATTCCTACCTAAGACAGTGGCTGTGGGATGATACAAAAGAATAACTTTGTCATGATGATAGCAGAAAACTGCCAAAAATTACCTCAGCTTAGAGCACAAATTTAGCTGCAGGTACCTTACCAACACAAAGCTCTGAAATAGTGAATTATGGTTTGTCAAAGGTTGGTGTTTATCTATTAAAGTGTTGCTAAATCAAGGCATATTTAGGATCTACCATGCTGGGAATCAAGAAATAAAAACCCAGTATGATGGCATATGAGTAGCAAGCAAATTTAACGGCAATTGAATGATCTGGTCATTGCCCTGCAGATGGAGAAGAGAGCCTTGCGCAGGCCCTGGGAAGCAGCCAGCCCAGGAAGAGGAAATGTTCCTGCACGAACAATTCCAACAGATTTATTTTCCTGAGAGAGATCAGCAGTCCATTAATAAGACTGCCAGTGAAGGCATCGTAATGACACACTTTGTATTTGCATTTGCTGCTTGTGTCTGCCTCCAACAGATTTCTGTTATTTTACAACAAAGATTTTGTCTACTACTGTCTTGGAATAAAAATCTAAAAATGCCCATTTTCCCCTGTTTGACAGTTCTATAAGCAAATTTAATTTCTGCTTGAGGAGCTTAAAAATAATTTCACTTAAATAAGCAAAGACAGTAATCTATGAAATTAAGCGCTTGTTTTATGTAAATGTCAAATAATTATATTAGGAATGCAAAAATAAGCCATCAGCAGGAACATAAATGCTTAGAACAAGATTGGCATTATTATTTTCATAGCCAGTCTGATAAGAGGCAATTTTACAATAGGAGTAGATGCTGAGGCTCCCATGAAGTCTAATGACAAGGCTGATTTCTTACAAAATTCTTGAGTATAATTATGTTTTAAAAACTGAAAATGCAATGGGCAGACTTCATGCTTGTGTGGCTTTGTAAAGTGCACTTCTGGCAACTTTGCTCTGACAGATGTGTAAAGAAGATATAAAAATGAACTGGAGGAGTGTCTTGCAAAATTATTCCTTTTATCTTGTTCCTTTTTGACTTTTTGGAGGAAATAAAATGTAAAATGACTTCATTTTACACCTTACTATTCCAACGTCTGAGAATTTTGGACCATAAACTAATAATTCTGCTTTCCATGTTGTTGGTAAATCTCATGATCTGAGAAAACTAGTAGGGAAATTTTATATATTTTTCTTTTAAAAACATTAAAATTATTAGTTACATCAGTTGATTAGATGAACTAGAACTTGAAAAAGTATGCCTGATGAAAGCAGACCTTCCTTTCTTTCCTCATGTGCTTCCCTGTGTCTTGGCTTTCCTGCAAGGAGAAAGTATTTCTGCTAATTTATGAAAGTATTGTTTGGCTGCAAGATGGAACCGTAACAGGGCACTGTCGGCACTACTGGCAATGCAATTCCCGAATTGCTGAGGTGGGTCAGAGGAGCACAGGGTACCAGGAGTAAGCTGGGAGCTCAGTTTGCACCCAGACCCACCTTTCCCACTTATGGGTGTCACAGATTCCTAATACGTTTGGCTTTGAAAACAAGTACCGCAGGAAAGATAGCAGACAACAAAAATGGGCCAAATAAGCATATTTTATCCCCCAATTTATTATGTTCATAGCTACAGTACTATGAAATTGAGCTTCAAATGCTCTGTACCAACATGACACAGGGCGGCAGCTCCACGTTCCTCTGCTCTCCTTTGCCTCAATACGCTTGTGTCAAATGCATTGTCTAAAATACACTGCTAATATGAATAATAAATTACACTGGCGTGTGTAATCCTGTCAGCAGCTCCAAATTAATTAAGAATTCCCCTTGATTAAAATCTCTGACCCGTATTGCCGGGCAGGGCAGCTCTCCTGACTCAGGTGGGCAGAGCAGCCACCAGGGCTCTGTGGACCTGAACAACGCAGGTTCTTGTTGAGAGCTGGGTGTGAGTAAACTCATCCGTACGTATCCAACAGCACTACTTTCATGCAACATTACCCCTGTGCTTAATCATTTATGGCTCTGAAACATAATAGCACTCAGAATTAAGAACGTCTGGGCTGAGCCTTCAATTTACTTCTACAATAGCAAAGCTTTAATTTTTTTCTGTCTTAATATAGCTAATTATAAGGGCTTTGGCTTGGGCTTTTTAAACCATATTTTAATGTTTACCCTGCATACCCTGTACATATGTACTCATCTATCTCTTCAAAATCTCTATCACCATATTCACTAGAAAAAAAATATGCAGTTGTGAAAACCAAAAGAAATGGAGCTTGCACAGAAATTAAGCTTTCTTTCCTAAATTCTCTTAACTTGAACACCCAGTACATTTTATTTTACCGAATTACGTACAGTTTCCACTGCACAGCCTGTTAAAAACGATTATAAACCCAACAGAACAGTCAGACTACACAAATACTTACTGGTTTCAGTGGCTACAATAGTGATGTTGTGCCACGTGCTGGTTTCTCTGTCCAGGGGTGTTGCCAGAGTTATTTTCCCATCCTCTGCGTTGATGTTGAACTGTCTCTCAAGGTCAGTGTGGCGATCAATGGAAAACCTGCAAAACAGACATCCCTGTAATCTACTTAATGAAGTTGGTGTAATCCATACAGTCACAGGGACAATTTAGGGAGCCCTCTGAGAGCTGCAGTTTTATAGCCAAACGGATTGAGAAGCTCAATAGCATAATAATTTAGAAGACAAAATGACAAACTGAGGCTAAAAAAACTTAATAATTATTGCCCAAGGAGTAATTAGCTGTATACCCAGTGTGAAGGTCGTAAAGTGCCCTCAGGTTCACTGGGTAGCATCTCTGGAAAACGGTGCTGATCAAGAGTTAATTACACAATCCATCACATTTATTGGACAGTTTCTACGGTATTTCACAGTAACTGATGATAATTTCAACGGTAATGTATTAAGCCACAAAAGTGGTGGGCTTAGTGGTTATTTTAAAAAAGGGCTGAATAATATTATTTTACCAATAAATTTCAGATTAACAAAGCATGAGCGATTCACCAAGCACATTATTTGCGTATGGTTCAAGCAGCTCCATGGGCAGAGCACAGTGAATCACCATTTTTTCCTATAGAACACTGCAAATGCTGGAGGCCTGATTCTTTTATGGGTTGACATCACTGATTTTTAACAAAACAAGTTCCATCTGACAGGTAGTCAGAGTTTGCAAATGTAACGTCCAGGTAAATTCTGCAGCCCAACCAGGGGCAGCCTGATGTGGAGACAGAGCTGCAGTGGATTGCTCCAACGGTGCATTAAGCAAGATGATGATTTAAAGCTCAGGTCCAGATCTCCAGAAAGCTTTTATGTTTGTCCATTTGCACAGAGTTATTTTATTAATGAATTAAATGCGAAAAGAAACTAAATCACAAAATTGAGCCTTCAGTTTCTTGTCAGGAAAGGAAGGTAAAGAGGGAGTTGAGTGATAAACTATTGATATGGTTCAACAGAAATTGACTTCAAGGGGTTTTACTGAATCCTAATTGTGGATTTCTATAAAAGCCTTTTAAGCCTTTGTGTGTGTGTATTACAGAAGCTACCAGCATGCACTGGCAGTTTTTACATCTGTTCTGCATTGTACCAAGGCACAATAGGGTGAGTTAGGATACGGTATCAGACTCAATTACATTATGGAGTGGCCAGGAAAGTGACTCCACACTGTCACTTTCTCATTACTTTTCTACCTTTTGCAAGCACGCTGTTAAAATTCCCCAATAAAAGTAAAAGAACATATTTTGCTACAGCGAGAATGGCACAGTTATCTGAAAATCAGCTATTCCATTCTGGTTTGTGGTTTATCAGAAGCAATTTCCAAAAAAAATTCTGATTTGGAGGTCCCTTTATACACTACAATAAATATATGCCAATGAACTCAAATGCATTCTAGCCTAACACAATCGATTTTAATAGACACAGCATTAGGATCTGATTTCAAAGCTTAGGATTATTGTATTCATTTTTTTTATTGTTATTTTATTATTTCAGTATCAGATATTTTCATATTTAGAATGAAAGTTACATTGCAATTAGATTATTTGTGCAATGCATTCTGTGAGATATAGCTCACTTTCAAAAACAGTTCTAAATGATGAAAGCTTATCAAAATCTCAAAGTTTAAGTGTTTAAATACTGCACTGCCAGAGATCAAGGCTAACCTGATCACACTGGTAAGGTACTTAACAACTAATAGATTTAAGAGGGAAAACCCCAGCTTAACTAGGAAGTGGGATTTGTTAGATAGTTACTTGTTTTGTTTTGAAACTCTGAGAAGAACTAGTTTTACTCATTTAAAAATTACTAGTTTGGTAATAAGAGTACCAGAAAAACATGAAGTCAAATTCCAAATATCTGTGCCTAAAGCTTGGCACATGCAACTATATTTGGACATTTAAGTAAACTGATTTTCTCGTGAGCTCCACATACTCAGTTCTCAATGGTTTAATGGGAATTGCACTAAACTCAGCATTTCTGAAAATCAGGTCACTTGTGTGGAAGAATAAAGCTGTAGGTACTTAACTTCAGGCAATCATTTTTGAAAATGGATCTTAACCGTATTTTGATGTCTCCCTAGTTCCAATTAAAGTTTTAGAAATAAAATTCTGCTGCTAGGGAAGTTAGTAAAAAATACCTTACAGCCTTTCACAGGTTTAAGATTTCACTCAAGAAAACACAAGAAAAGACAGCAATCATCTCTATTTAAGAAGTCATCTATTAAAACTGTCTTTTCATTCTTGATTTTTATGTAATGATGCTGAAAGAACTCTACTGATATCAAACATACGTGAGATTTTTACAGTCCACAAACAAAACAAAATGTGAAATGCTCATATGCTATTCAGTGTTTAGTTGACCTGGGCTTGACATAAATTCCACTGAGGGAAGACATAGTTTTTCTCTAAGGACCAATCCTTCCTTAAACTTCCACTCACGGCCTTCCTGCCATGAAGGTTTTGAAGTTTTATAAAAGAGAGAGAGTGACACATAAGTGAGTTTATTATGTAACATTTCATCTCATCCCAGCAGTATTTACTCACAACACAAACCCGGCCAATTCAAGAGGAAACATTTTTAACATAAGTTGTGTGTCTCTGCAAGACAACAAAGAGGTAAAACCCTCTTCTGATTTTAATTTGATTAATATTTGTTACAAAACCAAAAAATAAAATCTGCAGTGTCATAAACCTGGGAAAACTAATGGTACATTTGCAGTTTCCTTTTCATGATAACGGTGCCGTAACTCTTTTTAATGGGAATGCATTGTCAGATCCATAAAACATACATAAAAATATATTTCTCTAAAAATGAGAAAAGAATATCTTGGGAAATAATATCTTTTGAAATTGCCATAAAGCCAGCACAGGTTATTGGGAAGTTTGGGTTAGTTTATGGGTCTGCTATGGCAATTATAGGAACAACCTCACAGTGGTTTAACAGAAGCCTGGAAATGATCTGAGTCCTGCTCTTGCACTGTTGCTGTTATGACTTCATTTGAGCTACTCTTTATTTGCACCAATGTAAATAGGAGCGGAAATCCTTTTTTTGCTGCTCCTGTTGAGATTCGAATTCCAGCACTGACACCCCAGGAGCGGTAAATCTCCATTTTTATTAATGCCAGGCGGATTGGACAGGGTACTTAGTGACAGATAAACAACTGCACCATTGGGGAGGCACAAAACATTGGATCTGGGTTTTTAAGGCCTGCTGTGAATTAAGAAAATTATCAACTGCTGCCATAGATGAAATCTCTGCCAATAGGAATGGGGAAAACCTGCTCCATTGAACCTTATCTCTCCACAGAGAAAGCCACTGAGGGCAGTGATTTACAGGAGGGCAGCTGCAGTACAGGAAGAAAGATCATTCCTCGTGCTTTTTGCCACGTGCCTGGATCGTGCTTTATCCAGGATAACTCACTGCAGATAACAGACCATGGTCACCAAGCAGCACCAGGAGCAAGCAGTGGGCACTACTGGAAGCAGCAGCCGTGTGCTAGCCCGGGATGATCTCCGCAGGGATGTGCCACCCTTCCCACACCGGCCACAGCAAAGCCTTCCAGCCGAGCTGCACTCCCTGGGCCCCCTTCCCGAGGGACAGGCTGCGTCCAGACGTGGCCCTGACACACCATCCTGGAGCTCCTGGGCTGGAATACAGCAAACTGCAGACCAGTCTTACAGTTATTACCCAGCCTAGTAAAGCCTTTTCACCATCAGCCTTAAAAATAGGAGGCCCTTAAGCAGCATGCACTGCACAATGGCAGCTAAGGATCAAAAAGATCTTCTGCTGCTTATTTTAAAGCTGATGGATTAGAAAACATATCATAGAATCATAGAATATCCTGACCCACAAGGATCATTGAATTCCAGCTCCTGGCTCTGCACAGGACAGCCCCAAAAATCCATCTCTACACCTGCTTGTAAACCTGTGAGAGGCTTTGTGCCTTAGATCAAATGAGAGAAAGATCAGACAATGTTTCATCTTTTCTAAGCAAGCATTAAAAACAAAATGTGTTGGTTAGAAATGAGGATGAACAAATTTTTTTTCCTTAAAACAAAAAGAAAAAAGACAAACATAGAAAGGTCTGGGTTGGAAAGGACCCTAAAGGTCATCTCATTCCAACCTCTGCCTTGGGCAGGGACACCTTTCACTAGACCACACGCTTCTTTGCAGGCTGTATTTTATAATAATTTTTCCAAATTCTTTAACATTTTATCCTTTGACTCAATTATCAGACTCTTCCCATGCTCGGAGATACCAAAGTTTTATTTCATTTGTGGCACTGCAATCCTCTGAATGTGTGGAGCCTTTGTGTATCAGACTAATGCAAAGCAGACATGGTATTGGGAGCACAGAAGGTGATTCATATTTTGTTTGTGCTGCCTGGGTTTTTATAACAAATGTACACAGTAGCTCTGTCTAAGCAAAATATTGATAGAACAGATATCTATTGAAAAATGTAATTTCCTTGAAATACAATTCGCTGTTGCCTGCTAAAATTCTGTTTTGAAGAAAAAAACAAAGGCATTTAAAAAGGCCAGGCAACACTGAACATTAAAATAGTCCATCAGTTTTAGAACAGCTTGTTGTAATTTTTCAGATTTTTAACTGAAGTTTAATATTTTTGAAATGGTATAGAACATATGCATAAAAACTGCATCATATACATGATACAATAATAGAAGAAACACCTGAAATGTGTATTCTAATCAATAAAACCAGTCCTTGAACATACTTCTCTTAGAACCTGCCAGGCTGGTATTTTGTTCCTAACTGGAAAGAAAGGAATTGTATTTTTGATCCCTTCTTGTCTCTGACTAGTATTTTTTCTCCTTTAATAGTAGAATTACTAACTTGAAAATTTTTTGTACTTAAAACATTTTTTATGCAAAAAATTTTTTTAAAAAATTGGGCTTTCTAGAGCTCTCCCAGATAAAGCCAAATTAACCAGCTAAGTAAACGAGAGCAATAGTTGCATAGAAAATTGAGCTCTGTATATTTTGTAATCAGCTATTAAGCCAATATTGTAGAAAAAATTAAATCTTATAAAGTGCTGTATCTATTATTTTTAAAAATATGTAAATCATACCAAAAAATTACCTTTTTGTTTAAATGTAAGGAATTTTGGCCAATTCTGTTTCATGTATGCTAAGTGTTTCTATATGACCGGATGAGCAATAACATTCTAATTCAGTTTACACACACAAAATATTTTTATTTTTAAAAGTTTGAAGGTCTCTTGATTTATAAAATGATGAAAAAGTGGAAATTAGGTAAATCTTTTACTCAGATCCATTTTTTGGGCTTGGACAGAACAAAGAGGCCCAGTTTTAGAACGGAGGTAAATTTGTAGATGGTCTAAATTATTAAGAGTTTGAGGCAGGTGAGAAAAGAATTCCAGGGCATCAGAACAAGAGTGGAAAAACAGCCAAGGTAAAGGTGAAGCAGTGGTGAAGCCAGGCTGGGATGAGGAACAGAGGGGATGGAGAGGAGGCAGAGGAGACAGGACCAAGCCGAGAGCAAAGCAGAGCAGGGCAGAGGGAAGGAACTGAGGTTCAGTTGAAAGAGAAATTGCTATGGAGCTGAATAAAGGGAAGAGAGCCAACTTGCTGTTCCCATGGCTGGTCTCACACACCTTTCAGAGAATCCTTTTTGTGCCAGCAGTGCCTTTTTCACAGACACCAGTGGGCAGCAGCAATAAAATCAGGGATGGAGCCACTGCTTCAATTGTGACAGACTGAACCCTGCCATTCTACGGTACTCCTGTTTAGAAATCTATGGTAGCTGATGCTGTGTTTACCTGCTTTTGAAAGTCTGATTTAGATATGAGAAACACAGAACCACAGAATGCCTCGAGATGGAAAGGACCAAGAGGATGGCCTGGATTCAGCCCAGCCCCTGTCCCTACACAGCCACCCCAACGATCCCACCCTGTTCATCCCTGGCAGCACTGTCCAGCGCTGCTCCCGGAGCTCCAGAGCCTCGGGGCCGGGACCATTCCCTGGGGAGCCCGGGCAGTGCCCAGCACCCTCTGAGAGATCAGAACCTTCCCTGCTCTGCAGCCTGAGCCTGCCCTGACCCCGCTCCAGCTGCTCCCTGCTGCTGGCCCTGGCCCAGGGAGCAGACTGCCCCTAGGAAGGAAGCTGTATAAAACTCAAACATACTCTCCAACATCTTCACACACAATTTCTAATGCATCCAAACATGCTGACAATTCTAAACTTCTAATTTTGAAGATACTACACTATGATATGCAACATGTAGGGCCTCTCCATAAAGGCTTGTGTCCAAACCGGCACATTTTAAAGACCAGCTCTGCAACAAACCTGACGGAAGTGACAATGATTAGAAAATGGTAGTGATAGAAAATGATGGATTGTAACAACTAACATCATCCTCCTGTCGCTGCAGACTACTTGCCTGCTTAAATTCCCTGAGGCAGCAATGCACAGAGAAGATTACTATTAAATAGACTCTCTCCATATATACTTCTGCTATGAATTTCACATTTTGGTGTTGGTCTTCCTAATGCTTTTAGCAGGCAGTACTACACAGAGCAGAATGAGCTTTGGAACACTCATCACACCATGCAATCACTACCAAGGAGGAAGGGAAGATGTGTGCTCATCAAATTAGATAAAACCCACTGATCTGATCAAACTGGAATAAAAGATTTTGTTCAAATTAGATCAAAAAGGGAAGATATGAACTGAAGATGCAAAAGTCATATGGGCATAATCATCTCTGACTTTGTATCTTTAAACCAGGAATGGGTTTAGACAAAGGAATACAAAATATGTTTTGACAACCTTACAACTGCATGGCAAAACCTCGGTATTGTTAGTGCAAACACTACTGGATTATTTAAATTCACTGCAGAGGTACACTCTGATGATTCAACCCCATCCAACCTCATTTCTCACAAGAACCACTCACATTTCTTATTTTCATTGCATTCCTCTCTTTCATAAGACTACTCCTATGGCAAGGAGCATTTTGAGGACTTTGAAAATGATCTGAACTGATAAATCTAACATCATAAACCAGATCCTATCCAGGCATTTTCACAGAAACAGAACGGCATGAGAACAGTCACACAACGAGTGGGGAAATACACGTGGGCTCTGCCAGTAGTTTTCCCAAAGAGCACTTTAAAGCAGCCCTACCTTATAGGGCTGGAAGACACGTCGGGGTCATGGGCTGTCACCTGCCCCAGCACAGAGTTGAGAGCAGCATTTTCATGCACTTCCAGAAGGTAAGTGGGAGAGGAGAAGACTGGTGGCTCATCAGCATCCTCCACCACGATCTTCACGGTTGCTGTGTCCTTGAAGGGGCCCCCGCTGAGGAAGCGAGGGTCGATGTGAATGTTGGCTGCCTCTACCTTCAGAGTGTAGGACTTTTTGGTCTCAAAGTCCAGTGGCTGTTGGGAAGGACAAAGATAAACGTCTTTCTCTAATGGCCACAGAGAACAAGTGACCGTAATGCTGATGGATGGAAGTTATGTGCATTTTTAAGCACACGGAATGAGTTTTAATGCAGCCACTTCCCTCTCCCAGAAACCCAACCCCCAGATTTTCTAGGCACATACCGATTTCTGTTTATTTACCAGCCTCAGAGAAAACAGCACTGTTTCTGTTTTTTTCACAAGAAATTTACTGAAATATTCTCTCTCATGAATTATACCATTACAATTACATATCAGACAAATACTACAAATTTGTTGGGGATGACATGACTTGCATACCAATAATGCACTTCATCAGCGCTTTACTGGTTGTAGATAAGAAAAAAAATTAAACTGGCTCCACAAAGAATAAATATTTTATTACTTCCAGAACAATGTGAGAAATGCAAAGAACTAGCAATTATTATTTGTTGGACAGGAGAGGCAAAATGTAGAGCTAATCATATAAGAAAGTACTTCAATATTCTTGCACTACAAGTACCTCTGTATTTCAGTTTATAGGAGTAAATGAGGTAGACATCTCTCAGGAATTTCTTAAAACTGTAGCAATTTCTACTTCTGCATGTTTTCTTTTTTTTCTTTTTTTTTTTTCCCCACAGACAGAATCACAAAACAAATTACTTTATTCTATCAATATACCTGCCATGTCACCACTGTTTTTACTATTTTACAGTTCCATATTAACTCATAGAAGACGAAAACTCAGTGGATTTAAGGGACTGAAATACCAAATAAACCCCAAATCTTTGACACTTTTGAGTGCTAGACTTTTTCATTATAGGAGATTCAAGTTTGTGTCTTGAAGCACATCAGTATATTCACTATATAATTCTCTTGTGTCTCACAACGATTCAAATTTCAAAGATGCAAATTGCCAAGCATTGGAAAGATATTAAGATTTGCATTATAATGTCTCAGGGATAAAAAGAAGAGGACACAGACACTCTGAATCTGCAATGCAAATACCAGCAAGAGCACAAACAGGAATCTTCAGGAAGTCTGTCAAAGCCTTCAATATGTATATTTTCGAATTCTGTTGATTTTTTTCAGGTATGAATCAAGCTCTAATGGGATTTGCT
This sequence comes from Callaeas wilsoni, assembly GCA_013398955.1. NCBI lineage: Eukaryota > Metazoa > Chordata > Aves > Passeriformes > Callaeidae > Callaeas > Callaeas wilsoni. Next base: position 83,790 of record VWPU01005476.1, read on the forward strand.
ATTTCTCACAAATTCTAGTAAACACAAGAAAACCTTGCTTCTTTAGCAGCTCTTAAATTAGTAAGCTTTTGAAATTATGAATGGGGATTTATAAATCAGCATATTCACAATTTGCCAATCATGGCTCCTGTAGCACTTTTTCAATTGCTTTTCATATGCTTTACAGAAATGACAGCACCCCAATACATTTAGTCATGCTTAATCAGAATATCATATTGAAAATTTACTCAGCATTGTCTAAAGCCCATGATTTTATGCTGAAGAAAATCTGTTGGTGAGCAGTACCCTCCATACATCATCTACTGGAGTAGAACCAGAATTATTATTGCTGTCAAAATGAAAATATGAAATAACATTATGGTTGAGACTCAGTTATGAAATAAAGCCAAGGGAACTGGGGCAAAAGGCTAATTGCCTCAGCTTACAGGAGAGGCCACAGCATACAATAAATAACAGTAAGGAAGAGCTGGGATGTGTATCATAATTTTCTCTTTAGAAAAACAAATGTAAATTTAGATAAATACACATCAGTTTATTATAAATCTACAGTGCTGACCTACTGCCTGAGAAAGAGGAAATACAAAGTTTCAACAGGCAATCTGCCTGGCCTCTTTAATGACAGGTACTAGCAGAATATTAATTACCAGTGCTCATTGGATTCACCTTTTTTCATTGGAATATCGTGGTTTCAGTTCTGTTTACTTTTGTTTCTTATAAACAAAGACTCATTTAGAGTGATCTGTGCTACGTAGTTAAAACCCTCTCTGCCACTGCTATAAATTATATTCATATCCTTTTTCAGAACACAGCATGAGAAACAGCTTTTTCTCCTTCCCCAGAAAATAATGACAACTAAATCTGCAATTAATGTTTCCCTGGCTTTACCAGAGGAGTTTTGTTCTACGCTGCCTCTCCCCATCTTTCTGTACATAAGCAGGTAGTGCTTTTGCTGTGTACATGCAAATACCTCACTTTGCACACATCAAGACTGTACAAGCATAGAAAAGGTAACATGGTTTTCTTTAGGGCCCAAATTTGGCACTTCTCACGTGAAACTACTGATCTCCTAAATAAAATTCACTGAAATCCCTGTTTGAGTGAAGACAGCTCAACATGCGAAAAGGTAGAATGCTAAGTGCTCACACATCAGATAATTTAATTAATACACTGTGATTTATTTTTCGCTGAACAGCTATACAGGAAACGAAATAATTGAGAGAAGTTATTTGACGAATATTCAGCCAAGATTTTATGGGAGTTTAAACCACCACCAAAGTGGAATCTAATCTACTCTTCTCCTTTGGAACCCAGGGAGCGAAACCTGCATGATGTGACCACATGGGAGCCTGGATAATATTGACACATTCCCAGCACCCGTGGGTGTCTCCTCAGTTGTCACCTCAATGAAAATTCGGAGGGACATGGCCAATACACCCCTTTACATCACTCCACTGGCTTGACACTTCATCCACAGATGAAAGAATCCCTGGAAATCCAGCATCTTACAGAGTAAAGTCTGGCTGCGTAGCTGTGTGTACAATAAACAGTTATGTTTTTAACAGAGATACGATTTACCTTTCTCACTCTAATAATGCCGTCCTGAGTTTGGGCATCTGTAGTAATCTCAAATATATCCATTCCATCTCCTTCAATAATATCATAGGATGATTTAGCATTTTCTCCAATATCCAGGTCATTTGCTTTCACCCTTCCTATTGGTTCACCAAGAGCAACATCTTCCATTACTGAGAAGTGATACAGACCTTACAAATAAGAGGAAAAGACTAAACATTACAGCTGGTCCCAGAGTCCCCTGTGTGCTCTTCAGTTTACACTTCCCCAACGCCAACTCTTGAGATGTGCGACTGATCCAGCCCCCATTTACACCAACTATTGACTGAAAGCAGCAGAACGTGGTCCTCACACAAGAATATTCACTTTACTGTAGGGGAGTGTCCTTTCCATTCCAGCGGTCTCCTGCCTCTTCCTTGAAGGAACGTTTTGTGTTGGCAAACACAAATATTGAGCTCCTTTCGACACTGCAGAACTTACCTTTTTTTACAGATATTTGACTGACAGGGAGTTACAACTGTCTTGAGGTTCTTTCAACCAAGAAACTTTGGCTTTTGCTCCACAGAAAACTGGTCTAACACTTTAAAAACCTATTATGTGAACACTTACATAACTTCAAATATTTACTACTTTTTAAAATGTAATTTGATTTTGTTTGTTTAAGGCCTTCCACCTCTCTTTTGTGATAAGAAACTAATCGGGAAACATTCAAGGAAACTCCAAAAATTTGTGTTTTATTGAAAACAATAAATTTTCATAGCAATCATTACTGTGTTTACTATTTGTTGTAGAGTTAGACTAAAATCCACTAGAAATTGCTATTTAAATTGTCAGCATTTTGTTTTTTGTTACACCTGCTTCAAACCTTTTAAGCTAAAAAGCATCAACAATCTATTTAGATATATTATTTTAGGCAGGAATTTTATTAAGGCAAAACCCAAAATACCCATTTTCTTTTGTATCTCTCTGTTCCTAACAGTACTCTAAAAATCAGAAGAGACATATTTTACACCCAAAATTCCTTCTGGAGTCCCTATATTTCTACCTCTTTATAACTGACACTTACTGAAGCTAAGGTTAATACGATCTAATACCATCTAATTAAATGAAATGCTGCTCAGGAATTAAAATAGGCAAAAGGAATTCAAGAATAATAGAAGAGACCATTAAAACAGTTTTCAACACAGGATTCTGGCCTTGTGCTTCTCTGTCCTCCCTGTTGTTCTAAGATAACCTGTGGTTATTACTGTTAAGTGCAGGTAATAATTTTCCAGAAACAATGTTCTTGCTTTACCTGTTGTAGCTGATTGCAGTAGCAACAGTTGAAAATAGGAAGTAAACTGTGAGGAATTCACAAATACATGTATTAGCTACACGATGAAGTCCCAAAGTGACTTGTTTTTATGTTTCTAGGCTAAATTATTGGAGATAATTTGGAGATCATCAGGATTCCTCAGAATATCCATAATGGCTCAAAAACAATGAGCAGCCAAAGCAATGAAGTGCCTTGGGAGACTAAATTATGCATTCATCATTTACACTGCTGTCCACACTTTGTGGTTTGAATCTCCAGGCACAGCTGATTGCATTGTTAAGTTGAAATTTTGCTCTCAGATTTATTAAAATAGTTTACAAAATATTAAGAAAAAATTAAAAATTAGGATAGAGCTGACTCTTTTATACAAATTCCTCTCCAGAATTATGAATTGTGTCGTAGTGCTGAGCTGACCGAAATATCCACATTGGGCATCTTTGAAAGCCCTGGGTTTCCACAGCAGCGCACAGCTCTTCTCATTACAATTCTGTGGTAAACTGCCAGGTTAAAAACTTTGGTGACTTATAAAACGCCTCTAAAATTATTTCGGAGAGATCACAGAAGTAGTGAAAGTTCATCTTTTTCATTTCTAAAACCCAGGAGGCTAACACTTTGAAATCAAACCATAAATATACATTTCTGTCCTGCCTGGAAACAATAACCCGATAAAACACCCTGTTTCCCGAGCTCATTACCATTTATTGTGCAAGCAGCATGTATTACATCTTATGAATTTCGATTTCATTCTGGCTAGGCTTATTGTAAGTTTGATCCTTTCTTATTTTCCTTTGCAGGCAAATGCAAACTGTGCTTCAACAGTGCAAAAAAAAAAAAAAAAAATGGTTAGACTTGCTCAGCTCTTGTCCAAGGGCAGAGTCGTGGCTAATCTGTGGTGCTGGGCAGCCAGCTCAGAATGCTGCCTTTTAAAAGGCAGAATCTGTAATAACACCCAGCTCTAATATGACTGGGGCTCATCATTAAAGCAATAAATACATAATACCCAGTTAGGGTACATGCAGGTGTTTTTTCCTAAGGAATTTGCATAATGGTCAGTGGTTATTCCTAGAGGGAAGCTTGAACCCTGCACGGGCTGTAACAGCTTCAGAGGCAACGCCTTCCTCGTTGCTGCAGGAAAACTCATCCAGGAGCAAATGTATTCCAGGGATAACGATGCAGTCTTGCTGATGCCCCAGTCAGTGTGTCACTGTGCCCAAAAGCACGGGGAAGGGCAGTTTCACCTCCACATGCTGTGCTCCTGGGCCGCCCCCAGTTTGGACCAGTTGTGCTGCTGATTTTCGGGTCAGATTTTTTGCCATATTGGCAGCCAAAGGCTTTTTGGGACAGTGGTGGTACAAGATAAAAGCCAGGTAAGCTGGCAAAGGTAGGTCTGTGGTCCCTGAGTGGGAGCCGCAGGACACTGCAGGTGTAACAGAGACATCCCTCTGCATGCTGGTGATACAGTTCATCTGTAGACATTTCCATTGTTAGGGAAATCGTTGGAAAACACGAACGCCGAGGGGAAGGCAATGCAATGGGACACGAAGTAAAAAATTTATGCATTTCCTTCTTTATGAGAGAAAACCTTTTATTGTGCAGAGTGCTTATCTGTTAAAAACCAGTAAGATGAGGTAATAAAATATCTATTTTTAAAATAAGCTTTTCCCTCTGCTTATTTGTATTAGATTTCTCTCTCTCTCTCCATCTCCATGAACATTTTCTACAGGCTACGGATGCATATTTATCATATGCTGAGCACTAGGACAATTCATTTTACTCTATGTCCTCAGAAGAGGGCAAAAGTGGAGTTCAAGTCATCCATACATGGAAAAAAAATAATTTTATGCTAGGTCCCTGAGCACCTCGGTAGAAAAACATACTTCTAAGAAAACAAAAATGATGCAAAATCTAGATGCAGGCTCAAAAAAATTTTAACCTTAATTTTCCAGAGCAAGTTGGATAAAATGGTAAGTTTCTAATAGTGTATTAGATTGCACCTGTTCCAAATAAAATCAATCTAGTCATTATGCTCATCCTTCCTCTTTTTTCTTTTAGTCTTCATCTTGGAAATAGACTACAAAGCTTGCAGAGAATCTCAGCAGGATGCCAAATCATTTTAACCTAGCCCAGCAAGAAACCCATTGGAACCAGAGTAGAAAATATGGATTTTGAATTAAAGATCAACAATTATCTAGATTCAGACTTATCTTCTTTGTTTTCTTCAGTATTGCCTAATTAGTCAAGGCTTTATTCCTTTTATCTGTTATATGTGTCTTTTACTGGTGGTGTCACTTGTCTGCATGAGATGGAAGCAACAAAGCACATAGAAACAACTGCACTGAGAGGGAATAAATATGTTTTCAGAAGTCTCCAGGCCCTTTTGGGTGGATGTAAGAGGGGTAACAAGCAAGGCAGAGATCTGTGTACACTGTTGTGGACATAATTCCCTCTTTCCTAAGCTGTTAATCAGGCAGAGAGCTATTAACCTTTTTCTGGTAACAACTACATCTTTTAGATTACATTAAAAACCCAAGCAATATAAATATTTAAAAAAAAAAAAAGACTTGATTAAAAAATCCCATAGTACCTTCTTCTATAGGAGCACACACACATAATGGCACTTACTCTGTGCAAACTTAGGAGGATTGTCATTCACATCAGTGAGTGTAATTGTCACTGTTGTAGTTCCAGAGAGTCCACCCATATGTCCTCCCATGTCCTTTGCTTGGATGACCACAAAATATTCTTCTTTGGCTTCTCTGTCCATGTTGGGAAGAGCTGTTTTAATTATAGCTAAAATAATGAGGGGGAAAAGAGTCAGATACAGACACAAATTCAGTTTGCAGCTGTTTTTATGGATATATGCAAATATTGGTATACAAAAAATGTCAAAGGTCCAGTTAGATTGGCTCTTAATACAAAGGATAAAGAAGAATTTGAGATTTTGAAAAAATTATGTTAGAGGTCACCTACCTTGATTTAATTAGAAGTGCACTGAAACTGTTGTTCAAAACCCAAGAATTAATCATAGCTGTGACACATATTTGTTTCAAAACCCGAGAATTAATCACAGCCATGATACATATTTGTTTTACATTTTATTCCTGACAAACTTCTTGGTTTCTGCCCTACCTTCCACAGAAATCCATCCTTTCCCCACAGAATTCCCAAACAGAAGAGAACCGCATGGAAAGCTGACTCTGTGAACACTGTTAACCACATCTGTTCAGATTGTTTAAAGAAATTTAAACCCAAACCCATTATTTAATCTGCTCTTGTGTATATTGCAGGCTACAGCTGTCCTCTTCAGCCTTAAACTGAGTGCCTAAACGTGAACAGGAGAAGGACAGACTCCACTGCACGTCCCTGCCCAAGGGGGGTCACCTGTGGGACAATGACCTCAGGAAGCTGCCGTCACCTACTTCATAGGGTTGGAAGCTTTTAAACCTACAGAAGTTAAATGATCTGCTGTATACCAAAATATAAAATGTCAGCGGGCTGAAGGAAATATCAACGATGGACAGTCCGGTTGATTTTGGGGCCAGATCCACTGTAAATTCCTGTACATTTCATGGATGTGTAGTAGAAGAAAAAATCAAACCAGTTTTTTTTCCAAAACCTTTCCACCTGTAAAGTGCTATTATATTCACAATATGTATGGAAAGTGCAATCCTAAATGTTTAATGGTAAATGTAAATAGTGCCCATTGCAGTTTAGTAAAGTCCACCACAATAATAAGATCATAAATGGACTAAAGAAGCCTCACTAAACCTAGGGAAAACAATTCAAAGTGTTAAACTGAAATATGGCTTTTTTTTTCTTTCAATCCTTTTTTTTTTCAAAATTCCATTAGAAAAATCATTTTTCCTTGCAGACATTGACAGTAACTCAACAAATCTTTTTTTAGTTTTGATTTCTCTGTTGAGACTGGAGTAGCTGTGGAGGTTTCATCCATCTCTTACTCTTTTTGTGGCACAGCTTCTACTAACCAAGCTTTTCAGAAATGACACTGGCTGAAATGCTGAGATTACCTGTTCATGTAGAATAAAGAAATATTCTTTTTGCATTAATAGAAATGCCTTTCGGTAAATTCTGAAATTTACAAATTATAAAGAAAATGCTAATATTTATGAAATACCCATTTATCTTTAACAATATAATACTAAGAACCTGATCAGACCTTCTTTTCATGGCTGAGCACCACGCTAAGAGCAAGGGGGTGGAAGGCATTTAGAATAAAGCAATACACTTCCTCCATAAACCACCAAATATAACATGAGAACACTCCTGTAACCTACACTCTTGTAAATTTTTTCCATAAAATATTTTTGGTTGTTGCCTCACATATTTTTATAATTCTGGAGGAAAATGAAACCTCTGCCTTATGTCTGCAGCAGCCAAGGCAGAGAAATCTCTTGTTCCCAAGGAACTCAGAGCCGCAGAAGGGTTGGGGCTGGAAGGGACTTCTGGAGATCAGCAGGTCCAGCCCCCCGTGAAGGAAGGGTCACCTGGAGCAGGTGACACAGGAACATGTCCAGAGGGACGGGAAAACTCACAATTAGTGAGTTTTTATTCCAGCACGGGCAATAAAAAGCCCACAGCAAGTGGGGTTTGGAGCCTCAAGGCCAACGGCACGGAAGGTGAAAGTGCCTCAGGAGGGAACCCACATTACTCTGCCACACACCGAAGAAAATGCTTGTGTTAAGTTTTCTGAGTGAAAGCAGGGGAACAATAAACTCCATTTATCAGATTTGATAGGTGCAAAACACAGTCAGTGAAAGAGTAGGGTCATTTCCTCCATGGCAGCCTGGGTAAGGAAAGTAAACCATGCTTAATTCTAAAAGCATTTGACAGTTGTGGCTGGTTTGGACTGACTGGGTTGCTATTGACGAATAATAATGATGTATTCTGCAAATAAGTCCATGGTTTTAAGTGAAATGACTCATAAAAATCATTCTGATGCAAACCTAGGCTATCAGAATTTGGTCCACATTCATTTTTTTCACTAATGGAGCAGATCCAAATATCAATGAACCCTTATTTCAATGGGGCTTGTATTAAGCATACTATACTTTATCTCCTTTTTTTTTTAAGGCAGAGTTTCTATGTTTGTTTGGGTTTTTTAACCTGATTTACATAGATAACTCTAGCGTACAGATGAGTTGTATGAGAGGCCATATTTTGTACTCCGCAGTTTCCACTGAGAAAAGTCAATTATTTCACTAAAGTGACGGTTTTTCCTACACAGGTATTTTAATTTGGCTCTTGATGTATTGAACAGTTTAGCCCTTCCTTGTGGTTTGAAATATATCAGGCAGATTAAATACCTTTAGAAGTGCCAAAATAAAAATTAAAATTTTGGCTTTTAAGACATAAAATTTTTTGAGTTTCTTTTTCCGCATAAAGGTACTAACACAAGCTGTTGTTTCAATAGTTTTATACATATCTGCTGTCACAGACCATAAACCACTTGCCAGAAGCTGAGTCAAAGTCAAGTTTCAATTTCAAACACAATAAAAGGCTAAAAAGCAGTTTACTATTTAAATTACTCTAAGAGGAGCTGAAGGTTTTTAAGTATCAAATCTATCCAAATTACACGGGCTGATTGCTACCACTATATTCTGAATCTATGGAATTGAGGTCAGCAACAGGGAAGTGTTGATATCTCTTAGGAGGCAAATTTATAAGCACCAAAATGCTCCAGCCTCGTCTGTTGTGATCAAGACAAATACAGGCTAAGAGAGTTCTGCATAGAGAATCTCAAGGATATTTATTTGCTCTTTGGCTTTATTCACCAGTCCTCAGGCTGGGCTTGCTGGAACTACTGAAACCATCTATTTATTTTTAGAACACAATCCGGGCTCACCAAATACCAACACACACCCAGCACACAGAACATTAACTCACTGAGCATTCGACCTGCTCTGCTTCTGTTCAACCCAGAAACAAATGGAGAATAAAATCATAATCACTTTCAGCATGCAGTGATGGATGAGAAGGATATGTGCCAAACAGGAGTAGTTCAAAAGCGAGAGAATTACCATAAACTAATGTAAGGCAGGTAGATGCTTGTTGGAAGATTGTATTCAGAACAGTTATCAATGGCTTACTGTCAAACGGAGAGATGGATGACGTGGTTCATGGGGTTTGTTCTGCTTCTAGAATCATTCAGTATTTCCTGAATGCCAGAAGGCAAGGAGAACTTATCAAGCCTTTCAGATGACACAAAGTTGGGAGCCATTGCAAGGACAGGAAGAAGAGTATTAGAGTTCAAAACAATTTTCACAATTTGGAGAGTCGAAAATAGCAGGATGCAACTCAATTTGGCAAGTAAAAAGCATTTTGCGTGAGGGAAACAATTAACTTCCCAATTACAATAGAGCAGATGACTCACAAGACAGAAGAGAATGTGGAGTCAAAATGAGCTGAATGTGAGACAACAGCAATTTGCTGATAAAAATGCTCAAGCATTTCCTGGTACATTAGTTAGTATGTTATGTGGAAGAACTGTGGAATAATCTTTCCAGCGCACTCACACAGGTAAGGCTGCAGCTGGGACAGGGTGTCTGGTTTAGAAAAATATTGATTTATACAGACAGGGAAGTATAAGGAAGGCCTTTACAGCCATATATGTAAAAATTACTGGGAACTACTCTCTTTTTCCACTGGGGAAAAGAGAAGAAATAATGGGCCTAAAATATAACCCAAAAATGGGTTTCAGCTGCACCAAGAGAGATTTCAGTTGAACATTAGGGGAGTACTGACAGAAGGCTGCCTGTAGAACTTGCAGCGTTCCCATTCCTGCAAGTTTTTAAGATTCTATCAGTCAACTGTCTGCCAAGAATGGGAAGGGAAAAACCTGATCATTTTTGGCACCAAGGGCACCCACTGCATTCTCACTCGAGGTTCCTTCCCTCCATAATGTCTAAGTTAAGGCTTTGTCTCCTTGTAGCCTGAAATAATTCCCAAACCTTACTGCTAAGAAAACATTCACAGACATGAGGTACAAACACTGAACAGACACCCCCCAGAACTCCCCTACAGATCCTCTCCCTCAAGCGGGAAAGATCAGGAAGCAGCTTGGAAGGTAAGGAAGTCAAGAAGCAAACTATTCCTTCCAAGGGTGAGACCCCTCCAGTATTGAAGTACCCTTTTTTCTTTGACTGAGTTGCTTTTCCTAAACAGCCATCAGTGTCCCACTGCTCAACAGCGAATAAACCAGCTGCAGAAGGGGATTTACTTTTGCAGTGGTCCTGACTGCACACACTGAGCAATTTGCACAATCTGCCTCACAACTTGAATCAGTTAAAATGCACCCTGGGGACTACTTTCAAAAACCTATTTGGAAGAATATACACTGTCTCACTCTGAAAAAGACCAGGGGAAAGGAAGCAAAGTGCCAGAGGCTGCAGCTCATGAAAAGAAAGAAGCAAAAAAAGCAACAGAAATAAAGACGTGGCTTTCACTTTTCTCTCCATTTTTTTAAGGATCTCTTTATGATAATGCTATAAAACTATACGTAATAATAATTGAGCACATGGAAGAAAACCAAGCAAGCACTATGCAAAATTGGAACCTGGCCCTGAAGAGCCTTTCTCAAGCATCCCATTCATCTCACACGCTTTGTCGAAGACTTCCTGCTACTTCAACTTGCACACTTTGATACTTTGGAACTTTCCCTACTTCATTTTGCAAGAGCTAAGTAATTGCTTTGATCTTCCTTCCATGCTAAAATCTTGGTGGAGATTCTTATTAAATGTAACAGTCATTTAGGACCCAAACTTCTGAAAATCAATCTTGCAATTTCTTCAGAGAGCCATGAGTGGCATTCTTTGTATTCCCGCTAAGCACAGCAACCTCAGTAAAGTTTTAGCAGTCCATAAAAAAGGTTTACTTGGAGATCTGTGGAAAACCTGTGCCATAATTCTTAACAAATTAGTGGATCACAACTACCTTTACTCAAAGTTTAAAAAACTGTAGCACTTTGGTGATGTGATACAGGAATACTGATCCACTATTTTAAATTCTATTTACCTTTATCATAATCTCTTTAATAAGAATTATCATTAAATATTCCAAGTTCTTGTTTAGTTTCTAAGGCCTTAGGATTTTTATTTTAGTAAGACAGGAAATATATCTGCAATCTCTAGCAAGGCTGCCTTTCTATAAAAGTTACTAATTACAGGAGTTGTATGAGCTACATTCAGATGTAGATATACTTCAAATCAAAGACATTAAATACAGTAAAAATAATGACTAGGTGAAGAATCAAATGCTTTATTACATTTCATATTTCTGTGCCATTTTTGTATTTTCAATAGAGAAGCTAATAGTGTACATATTTTATTCTAATGCTTATTTTTAGAATGTGTATGGGGCAGATGGCACTTTTTGTTCAACAGTGAGCTTAATGTTGAATATGATTTTATTAATTTGGGGTTTTTAACCTAGGATTTATTGTATTTTCTTTTTCAGCCCATATTACTACAATTGTTGTGGTTTCTGCTCTTGTTTTCATTCTGAAGTAGACCCTGCAAGTTTGTTATTGCATATGGAATTACCTGTCTTTCTCTATGTGCATTCTGCTCGAAGTATGTCCTATATGACATGACTGGATAACACCTATTATAATGCTACCATTTTAATTCAGGTGGACTTGTCTCTGGGTTTTAGAGAATGGGTACAAAGCTTTAAGCTCTGCTTACCAGCCGTTCCCTTTTCCCTGGGATCCTTTCATTGGCATGGTGAAAGGATCACCCTCTCACCAGCTGAGAAGGAATGCAGTAAATAAACATTTGGCACTGTATTTACCACCTCGTTTCCTTAGGATTTTACTTGTAGCGATCTAATAGCTGTGATTACACCAGACACTTTACAGAAAGTAGCCTTGGATTCTTTTTCAGGTGCTTTCCAGCTCCAGCTGTGTCGTTCAAATTCCTCTCTCTAATTCAGGCCCTTGAAGCACATTATTTAGACATGTTGCCCATTTTCCTACTCAGCATGAGGAACAGTCAAGTTCAAACTACCTCACGAGCTTTCTAAAATGATAGAGCTATTGCTCTGAAATGCAAGAAATATGTGTGGTATCAGCTTTTTTTGTTACTGCTATTACTTGATAAACTCCAGAAGCAGAAATCGCCTCTTTCCAAACACCAATCTGCCTTGATCTTAAGCCACTCGGCTTTACCAACTGCAGACCAGCAGAACTGTTTGCAAACGTCTCTGCAGTGATTTTATACTTATTTTATTAATCAGCAAGAACAGCTCCTGGTGCTACTGAAGGGCCTGATCCATAATAGGTGCACTTTAGACTTGTAGCTAAGGAGTGAGAGCCGTGGGACTGACTCAGCTCTGCTCTGGCTCGGTGTCAGGCCAGCCCTCTCCTAATGCCGCCAAGACAGCTCACAGGGCCACCAAAGCACCTCACTGCCAACACCTTGACACATCTCCTCGGGTTGCACAGACTATTTAGTCCACAGAGACAAGGAAAGGCTCCCAGCAGTGTGAGAACGGGCTCTGTTTCCAGCACTGCACCCGAGCGCTGTAACAGCAGCGCGCAGCGATAAACCCCAGGAATCCTCGTGTGTGCTGCGGCCACGGCTCTGCCCTGGGAATGCTCCTGCGGCCACGGCGCTGCTCTGGGAATGCTCCTGCGGCCACGGCGCTGCTCTGGGAATGCTCCTGCGGCCACGGCGCTGCTCTGGGAATGCTCCTGCGGCCACGGCGCTGCTCTGGGAATGCTCCTGCGGCCACGGCGCTGCTCTGGGAATGCTCCTGCGGCCACGGCGCTGCTCTGGGAATGCTGCTGCGGCCACGGCTCTGCCCTGGGAATGCTGCCCTCTGAGCTCCATGGGCCTGGATGCTGCTGCATACACCTGCCTTCTAGGGGCCGGTGTCCCTGCCCATGGCAGGGGTGAAACGACATGAGCTTTAAGGTCCCTTCCTGCTGCACTGCCTGCGGCTTTGCTCTGCCTTGGCCTGTGGGCCCAGGCAGCCACCCTCACAGGAGAGCGGCTCTGCTCCAGACAGGGGCACTTCTGGCCCGAAGCCGTTTGCGACAAGCAGGCTCTTGGCTGTAGTGCGGCAGGAGCAAAGACAAGGAGGAAAGAGGTGGAATTTCTGTAGCTTTAGTCTAAGTATATTTTCTTGAAGGGGAGCTCACAGAAAGACCCCTTAACTCTTTGGTTCCATGTTTTTATAGGGTTACAAAGTGAGAGAGGTATAACAGAGATAGCCAATCCAAAGGTGACACGTGTGACAAAGAACTGATAGAAACATCTCAGGGGAGGAACTCAGCCTGAGTTACAAATGGTAGCACAGCTAAAGATAATCTTGAAACACACTGTCCTGTGAGAGGCCTGAATCTCTGAAACAAAGAGAGGAGGCAGGCACAGGTGGCCTCAGGGGTTAAGAATTTTTATGCTGTGGACTCTTCTTTGAACCTATCCTCTGAGGCAGAGTCTGGTGCAGTGAAATGAACCCATTCTGAATCACCCAAGATAGTCTGGGTCACTGCAACACCTTCCAACTCAAACCACTCTGTGATTCTATGAAAAGGAGTTTCTACACTCCTCTTGCTAAACCAGAACAACATCCACCCATCTCAGTTCATGCCTATTTTTATTATTTCAGTTAGAAGTTTACTTTACTTTAAATCTGCAGTAACTGGCACAGCTATGGCAGCAGCAGCAGTCAATAAAATGAGCTGGAAAGCAGCAGCTCAATCCACGCTCTGACTCGTGTCAAACAAGTACTTTCTCTACACTAATCCCATGAGGGTTTAGATCTAAAGTATTTAGAAGCTGAACTATTTAGGAAGGCTCTGTTGAACACGAGTCAGTTCTGTTCCTAGCAGCTCATTACTTTCCCCTTACAGTAGTAGATTCCTTCCTGTACCAAAACTGTTGCCCCACTTCTCCAGCACGAAGTTCTTCCTTGTCATTGTATCATGAGTAATTACAGAAACAGTCCCCGTGTCTCTCTTTTATTAACACCTCTCAAATATTTGTGCAGTGATTTCATATCCTTCTTTAATCACCTCTGATCCAGTTTATACAAATTTAGTTTAATCAAACTTTCATTATAAGTAATATTCTCCTGACCTTAGCTACCCTGCTTTGAACTTTCTCAGTATCTCAGCGGTGATTTTTTTTGTGATGACAGCTCTTATCAGCCCTACACACAATATTCTGAGGGCACCTTGTACCACTGGGAAGGAACTGGACATTAATAACCAGATAGAAGAAATAGCCTGAGCATCACAAACATATCTGTAACTGAAAAGTTCCTGGTTTATACCCTCTTGCTCCCTTACCTGTTTTTATTCTACTGGACTCTATTATAATGTCTAAGTGGAGGCAAGTCTGCAAATTAAAATAAAAGATTCAAACCTGGCTTCTGTTGAGTGAAGTTTTCATTTCTCCTAGGCCTATTAATTTATGTTCTGATTTCAGAGGTTCAGTGCTGTGGACCAGAGAGGGCCATACATTAAATTAAAAACTCTGCTGTTTAAAGCATGTGCCCTTCCAACTGAAAGTTAAACCAGGTATAGGGGAAAACCCCACAATTATTCACTCTCCAAAGAAATACCCACTTTCTATTAGGAGAGTCTTCAGCTTTGTGGGTCTGCTAACTCTTCCATTCATCTCAGCTCTACCTCCTGGAGCCCTGGCTTTGTACCAAATGCCCATATCCAAGATGGCAGTGCTTAAAAGCTGTTCTTTTTCACCCAGACTAAGGGTTTGTGCTCCACTAATCCCATGTGCTTTCTGGTGCAGTGGGGCTTTGCTGTAATTTGCCTTGCTCATGTAACTATATTTCAGATGTGTGTAGGAGTGACATTATTTAAGTTCATGTGAAATGTAAATAAGTCAGACACAGCTGAAAATGTATTTCCTCTGCCATCCCTATATTGTAGAACACAGTGTCACTTCATATTACTTTCCATTATGATAATCTTATTTTAAAGCTGACAGTCATGATTTAATATCCTTGAAAAAGCTTAAAAGTGAGAAGTGTACTCCAGCTACTTTTAGCAGTCTTAAGGAACCCCCTTTCCCAGCATTTGGATTGTCATCATTTGGATTATGAGAGAATCCATACAACTCGTGTACCTTTATAAATAAAACACACTAGGCAGGGAGCCTGGCATCAGTTACTGAGATGGAACCATAAAATGATATAAGGAATATATTTCAGCCCACCATGAGTTTCGTTACTAATCTGATGCCATCACATTTTAAGTTTTGTCTCTCATAGAAAAAAATCTAAATCTGTATCTTTGTCATGTATTATTTATACCCACCCTCTATCCAACAAACCAGTGGTCATAATAAAATTCACCTACAAAAAGTGAAAAATATTCAGAACAAGCCATCAAAAAAGCATTTACCCTAAGCCACATTCAGAGCACTGAGTGTAAAATAACTTCCGAATTACCTCCTTTCATGTGTCTATAACTCTTACAGAAGAACTTGCAACTAGAACTGCAGCAGTATATGCATTTTTCATCTCAGGTAATGGAAAATTATTGTTTTATGGGTCACTCACCAGCACTTGTTTCTTTGTGCCCAGCATTACGGAATTGTTTCAGTGAGGAGGTTGAGAGTAATGTCAGAGTTCCAGCTGACAGTGATTCAGATAAGGGCCACATCCAGTTAATGCCAAGCCAGGAGGAACCAAAATGCAGGAGAGTAAGCACCTGCTTTCCTCACATTTACCCTCAGGTGTGACAACCCTTCCTAGCGCAAGCACAAAGCCGCATCCTACTCCTTTGCTCTCTCTTTTTTATTCTAAGGATTACAGAGGCAGAGGAATCAGGAGGCACGGTTGGGATAACGGTTCACTCTCCACGTGCCATTAAAACCAACCAGGAAGGTCAGACAATCCTTACTCTGAGCCAGGAAATTAAAAATTACAGACAGTGCTGCCCTGGTGTTGGTAGCTGCACAGATCTACATTTACTCTTGGTTTCTAAGAAAGATAATAACAGACCAGTCATCTAGAAGAACAGTGAATAGATCAGCTCTCAACAGCTATACTATTGATAACAATTGATACATTCCTATGAATGACAGAAAATATTTAAATTCTGAAGTGGATCACTCTCATATAGCCCGTTTCCTAAATGCTGATTCCATTTAGGGGAAGACACAGTATCTTTGTTCAGAAACAATTCTGTCGCAAATTAACTGAAAAGGCTTTCAACTTATCAGGGCACTAATGAAGTGTAACCATAGAGAAAATGCAGCTATGCACACACCTACGTTCCCTCTCACACCCTCAAAAATATCTCAAACAACCCTCAAACCCTAAAATATGTACCACATTTGGAGGATCATCTTCAAGTTTGCTTTATTTGGGGTAAAACACTACTACACCTGCTCTGCTTTAATCTGTACACTGTCACAACAGTATCCAAACACCTTCCCACGTGAAAACTTCCCCTGAGGGTCCTGAGGACTACAAGATAATGTGTTTTCCTGGCTTAGTTACTGACAGTTGTGATGGTTCATATTGCAAAGGTTGGACAAATATAAAGAAACAATCAAACATCTGCACACTTCATATTTGCTTTGGACATTTTGGTTCAGAACTGTCTTTTTCACCCTGTATATGTGGCTGCAGTTTCTACGCAACTACCTGCATCTGGTTTGATTAATGATTAAACTTTTATGTATATTTATATTTTATATACCCTAAACAAACAAATGTGTGCAGTTTGGTGAGGGCAGGATGGTGATTCCACTGCAGATGAAGGGCACTACAGAGGGATGGCAAAGAAACAGGGAACAGCCTCAGTACAGAAACTCGTCCAGCTGCAGGGAATTAGAGAAGAACATAATTGATGTCCTCCACAGATCTAGAAAAATGGGGATCTGAAAACATTTATTCACTCAGAAGCAGCTCTATAACATGAAGCCACTTAGGGACTGTGGCCACAGTTGAATTCTTTGTGAATAAATTCCCCTTAGATATTAACATGTCATTTTCATGGTAACTGAACTGCTCTGCAAAGGAATATTTGTAGCTGGCAATGAAGGGAGGAGGGGGGAATTAATGCCAGTGAGACAGGAGAAAAATCCTGATTTTCAGGTTCACCATGAAGCTTTGGAGCTCTCTCTGGCTTTCATGATAACGGGAATCGCTTTCCTAGGTGAGGAATAGTTACTTCTTTGGATTGAGCATTAGGATTTAATGCAATACAAATAAGAAAACTGAGTAAAATGAAATATTTTTTAACATTTGGAATATTTCTTTCAGGCCATTTTTCTGTGAAAGAAAATCTTCTGTGTAGGTGGAGAATGTGCTTCTCAGCTCCTTTAGGGAAGCTGATGTGTTCCCATGCTAAGGCACTAACTTTCCCTAGTAGAAACAGAAAAACCCTACAGTCAATTCCCTTCTAATTAAGACAGGTCACACAAGTCATTACTGCAGGCAATAATTTGTAATATTAAAGAAACCAAACAGTATATTTAGATACTTGATGGTCAGAGGTCTGTTCAGAGTTATATTTCCACCTGATTGTGACAAATGAGCCAGCAGGAACTAAGGGCCTTCTCTAACAACACTCTCTTAACACACTTATTTTTGGAACAAGCTGCTCTTTTTCCATTGTACCGTGCTAGAATTTCTCTCTGTAAAACTCTATTTTACATGCAGTGTAAAAATAAAAGGCTGAATCAGATTCCAGAGATGCCTTTCACATTTAGGATAGCCGTCCTTCAATCACAAAAACCCACTTTAATGGACTAATCCATTAATATTTATTGATGCACACTATTTACATAAAGTCCCATAAAGTTAGGGCATTTCTAGGAATGGGAAATAATTTTTCCATGTGAATTCATCAGAAAGATTTAAAGAAATTCCAGCTTCAAAAGATTACGGGAGTGCTGTGTTTAACGTTTGTGAGAAAACTTAGTTCGCGTAATCTACCAAAATCATCTTTTAATAATTTCTCTGAGTATTTATTGTATAATTCTGTAAACCTGCATTTTTAGTCCTGTTTTATTGCTTTATGTCTGTATAAATTCAGGTGGGTATTTGTATGTTTTAAAAAGAGTTTTTGTTTTCTTCTCCTTAGGAGATCACAGCTGCTTCACTCACAGTGATTAAAAAGGACTTCTAGTAACAGGTGACAGAATATTAGGAATAATATCAAATCACCTTAAAACTTGCTTTTTCGACATAATTAAATGAATTTGTTGTAAGTACAACACATGTACAGAAAACAAGAGGGAATGGATTTATTGGCACTTCTTTCAGATGACTTTCAAGACTATAAAACCACAGAAATAAAGTCACCCTAAATGCATGCTAATAAAGCTTCACACCAACACTCACGATTGATGCTCTTTCTCTCCCCAAATTGATCCAATCAATCAAGAAAGAAAAAGAATTTTCAGTGTAAACACAAAAGATATTCACTGAAATTCCCGAGCTAAACTGTACTTTAGCTAGGAATGCTGTAGACTCACTTTGAGCACCACATGATGCTCACCAAACCCCGCAGGCCAGGCCCTGCATTCCCTGATCACTTTTGTCACACAGCTCCTCCTCTGCCTTCAGCAGCTCCAGTAACTTCGGTAACACTGCCATCACCATCACCCCCATTAGCATTAATCCCTATTTTCCCTGTGTTTTTCCCCGAGATCGGCCTCTGAGGAACACGAGTGAGACCCGAGTTACACCTGGGTGATGGGTTACATAGGAGGCAGGTGGTCACCTCTGCAAATGCAAGCAGGGAATTACTTCAGCTTGGAAAAAGCCTCTAAGACCATCGAGCCCAACCATTCCCCAGCACTGCCAAGCCCACCTTGTCCACGGCCCCAGGAGCCACATCCACACAGCTTTAAATCCCTCCAGGGATGGGGACTCCCCACCACTGCCCCGGGCAGCTGTGCCACCGCTGGACAACCCTTTCCATAAATCAATTTTTTCCCAATCCCCAATCTAAGCCTCCCCTGGAGCAACCTATGGTGATTTCCTAGCGCAGAGGTTGCTATTCAGAGTCACCTACCTGTATGGGGCTCAATAGAAAAGTAAGGCTGTCCTTCCAGAATGCTATAAACCAGCTTGGCACTATTTCCATACACCGGATCGTCTGCATCTGTAGCTGTTACTTTAGTAACAAAGGTGCCTAAATAGAAAGAATACACACAATTAATGTTTACACTCACTAGAAATTTGCATATCTTATTCAAAAACTAATTTGAAACAAAAATTCATTTCCTTGTGAGCTGTATAGCAATAACAAAAGAAGGAAAAATATGATTAACAAGTTAAAATATTACTTGTGGAACAGAAACAAAACATTTTCCTTCAAGCTGATATGTGCCAGCAGCCTGAATTTCTGGGTAAAATAAAAGCCCTTTTAGTATCTGTATTATTTAAAGTTTCTTTGTAGAATGCATTTAAAGCTCCCTGATAGATCTGTGTAGACTTCAACCGTTTGCAAAGGAATCATATCAAAGGGATACAAAACACAAGGTTAATAATACAATATAATATGTTGCATTTAATACTTGCAAATTCACATTTGAAAGAAGTTTGCCAAGTTACAGAGACCAGAAGGAAAAACAATAATAAAAATGGTTATTTTTTCTTCCCTTGGCTTGCAGCCATGATAATGATTTGATGTGGCCACAGTGACAGAGTTGGGACAACAATGATTGTCTCTGAAATGAGTCTCTGCCACTCAGGGGGCCATTGTTCAGCCAGAGTTATAAATTCCATACTCTGACAAAAATAAATAGGAAAAAAAATACAGAAATTACCCTTTTTATTTCTTAGGCAACATAGCACTTGCCATTTCAGTAAGAAGCAAAATGGAATGAAATTCAGTTGGTTGCATAAAGTTTGCTGCAGAGAGTTTTATTTTTTTGGCTGACATAAAAGTATGATGGCATTAATTAGTCTGACAATAAAGCCAATATCCACAGAGGGAGAGAAAGAAAGAGCAGGAGAAAGATTAAGGGCTGAATTACGTTCAGAAAGGAAAATAATTACAGCACCCACCAAAAATCCCCCTTTCTGAGCATGCCAATGAAAATAGCCTCCTGCTCCTTCTCACCCTTGGTGTGCTGCTGAATCCTGACCCCGCGGCCCTCCAGGACAGCAGAGCAAAGGGAAGGAGATCCCTTGGCACAGCCTCGCTCCTGGCCCTGCGCTCCCTTTCCTCTCGCCCTGTTGGGCAGTTGTGTGGCTTACAGCACATGCAAATTATTTAGAGGAGTGCTTGCATATCGAGATATAATTTGAGTATGACCGAATTTCTGCCATCTCACAGTTTCCCACCTGGCCACTTCAAACACCAGGGCAAGATGTGGGGCTAGGGTTTGGGAGGGCAGGATTTGGGAGGCGGGAGAACACCTGTCTCAGGGAGCACAGGTTCTGCAGGGACTGAAGCTGTGGCAGGTTTGCTGCATGGAAGTAACGGGATAATTCCCAGTGAAGGGGATGTGGGTTGCAGAAATACATCTCGCTAGAGAAAAAAATGGCTTCGGCTGGTACTGGTCATTTATTTTTTGGGTAAATTTACTCATTCTTACAGGGGAGAATATCAGCAAAGGGAGGCAGATCAGTGCAAGCTCCACCACGGCCCACCCAGAGGATAAGTGCCCCCCAGCATCTCTCCTGGGCTCAGCAGGGTTCAGAGGAGTCCTGCAGCTGGTGCACATTCTATGGAAAAGGAATAATATGTCACATCTCTCTTTGACAGATGCTCGCTGAACCTGTTTTATAAACATGCAAACTGTGCAAGTTTTGAAGCTGAACTGAATTTGATGCTGAAAGGTGATCTTATACCTAACCTTTAACAGAACAGTTTTTAACCTGTCAGTGGGCCTGAGAAATGGACTTTATCCTCAGCTTGGTGGTTGGTTTGTAAGGAATTAACATCAGAAATGTACCCTCTGCCCAGCGACAGCAATCAGACACTGACAGACAACTCCTGACAGCTCAGAGTGGAAACGATGAAGGGGACAGGTGACACATGTGGTGCCCAGCCTTGTGACAAGTTCAGCAGCCTCAGCCTGCAGGTGCTATCCTCAATGACCTCCTTCACACAGAGGAGAATATAAAGAGGAAGAGGGCAGGAGCCCTGGGGCACACTCAGAGGCCATGGCATGGGCTGCAGAAAACAGGGAACAAGGCAAGGGAGCTTGCAGGAAGCTCGAGTTTGGATGTTGCAGGAAGAGAGGGACAAAAGGCCCCTCTGTGGCTTGCCCAGGGGAGTTCCAAGGCATGAGAAGCTGTAGCTAATGGCACTGTCTCCCATGTCTCAGTTCTGTTGGCTCACCTTTTGGCTCACACCGTTACCAGGGCTCTGTTTTGCTGTTCCCACACACAATCATCCCTCAGCCAAGCTGTTCCTCCCTCCCTGGAACTCGGGCTACAGCCCCACCATCCAGCACATCCCAGCACATCCCAGCACATCCCAGCACAACCCAGCACATCCCAGCACAACCCAGCACAACCCAGCACATCCCAGGACATCCCAGGACATTCCAGCACATCCCAGCACATCCCAGGACATCCCAGCACATCCCAGCACACCCCAGCACAACCCAGCACATCCCAGCACATCCCAGCACAACCCAGCACATCCCAGCACATCCCAGCACATCCCAGCACAACCCCAGGCTCCCTGCAGCCCGTGGCTGCTGTCCCAGGGTGACACCAGCCATGAACGCAGGCTCAGAGCTTCCTTCAGCAGGACTCAGGCTGAAGTAGCAGGTGATGTGCTCGTTTTGTGGCTGCTATCACAAAACTTGTGGTTTGTAATCTCCTAAGGCAGAAGAGGTTTGTGCAGAACATCATACAACGGGACAGGGCTGGAATAAGATAAGGCCCATCACAAAGCGAAAATTTTAGTAAGAGTATTTTATCTAGACTGTGTCGTTTTGTTTTGATAATACACTTTATACACAAAGGAAAATAAAGAAATAAAACTGTTGACTTCTTGGAGATTGTGTTTGATTTTCCTAGCTGGCTCTCATTTCAAAGGCCTTCAGAAATAATTACATTGCTTGTTTAGAAAGATTTGATATATAATTTCTATTCTTATCTTACTTCACTTGAGAATTCCTGAAGACTTTCTATAGATACTTATTTCAAGATTCCCAGACTTAAATGGATATGCTGATTCTTTGATTAGCACATTCTTTATCCTAAGTGTTCATTAGATACTAAAGCTGAACACATCCTAATAAAAAGAGTTAATCAGTGTCGAACATTGCTCCCAGTCCTGATGCTCAGCTATCAAGGTTTTTTTCCTTGTGATATAAAATAATTCAATCACTTATTGAGACCTCAAGTTCAACTGAAGTTTATAAATGTATTAAAAATACATGGGCAATATGTGTGTCAATATTTCCAGTTAAAGTACACAAACGGCAGGAGGAAAGGCATAATCTTGGGTTTTTTTCCCTTACTGGTCACTTGAAGTGTGATTATAATCTCACCTAATACAATTAATGAAGGGAATGGAAAACTGAAAGACTCTCCTGCCTCCTAGAAACCAATTTCTTCCCCAGCCAGTGTCTGCCACTCAGCGCTTCATTTCCGACCATCACACACACTTCTGAGGCCTGTCAAATCCAGTAATTTGCTCCCAACAATCTTACTGATGAAAATTGTTTAGGGAAAATGTGAGTGATCATGAAACAGAAATTAAAGAAATTGCTTCTACTATTGAAATTAGTTAAGCTTTGGCATAGTTTAAATTTTATCACCTTTAATTCGAAGGGTTGTTTTTTTTTTTTTGCTTTATGCCTGGAGTCAAATTTTCTGCAGGTGTGGAACACGCTGCATTATGCTGTTCACACTGGCAATAATCAGTATATTTAGGAGCAAACCCTGTCCCCTCTGCAGCTGCAGGTGATGTTGCTAAGTCAGTGCTGCTCTGGTTCCCCTGCAATGTGCCGAGAGCTCACGTGGAGCAGCCAATCCCACTCCCACAGGTGACAGAACCTGGGCACCAAGAAAACTGAGAGACTCCTGATGGTGAAAAATAATGCAGAAAAATAGGAACTCACAGCCACCATGGCTCTTATTTAGGCAATCTCCACACCAGAACTCTCCAAGCTATGGATTATCAATTTTTAAGCAGGATTTTACTCCACTACTGACACTGCAGTTATAAACTACATGTACATAAATATTTTTTACAAGCATAATGCTCTTAAAGTTTTAAAGATAAAAATTTTACATTGAAAAAGCTGTAAGAATGCAGGGAAGGGCATTTATTAAGTAAATGCTCTTGGAAAAACAACATTCTGGGTTCTGCCCAGCAAATAAACTGCTAAGGTTTCTGTTTGTGTTTAATTTTGACTGCATTTGGCTTGTGTTTGTTTCTTTGTCAATGCTACAACAAACTCATTTAGCCAGAGACTATAAATTTGAAATGGTGCCATTTTTATAAGAAAGCCACTATTGTAGTCCAAGTCACTGTTGTCCTAATTACAATAATATTGCAGTTTTACATAATCTGGCCCAACAACATAATCATTGCTTCTTTTTTCTTTATGTGCCTAATGTTGCCTTATGTAAACCAAACCCATTTTTTTCCGAGAGATGAGGCAAAATTCAAGATGTTCTGTTAAAAAACTTTGTGTGTTTTTTCCTCAGGTACACTTTTGCAATGCTAATGACCCTTAAATATGGATTTAACCACCATAAATACAGACTGCACAGAGATTCAACAGATTTTAATTAATGAACACTTCTAATGTGCTTTAACCATTAGCCACTGCTGATTGTTTTACTCTGTCAGTGTCAGATTGTTTTACTCTGTCTCTACAACAGGCCAGCAATCAGAGACATAATTAACAACGGGACTATTTTTATATGGCTAGGTGAGAAGGCCTGGGTTTGCTGGCAAAATAAGATTAAAAACCATCATAAAAAATAAGATGTGTGTGCTCAGCTAGTGCTTTTCTGTTGTTTTGGCTATGTTTTTATGTGCAAGTCAGGGTACAGATTCTGCCCATTAGTCAAAAGGAAAAATGCATATGCTGCCACAGGGACTAGGAAAGCAAATTATTTTGGTGTGGCAGTGAAATGTGCGTCCTGGGAAAAAAAAAAATTCTAAAAAATCAAATTTGAATGTTCTAGAGGAGGTAATGCATAGTTGGTGCCAAGAATTTACATGAATCCATATTCAATGAACAACCATTTTGTTGAAAGATTGTAATGACTGGTAAAAATAAATAACGTGACCATAATGAAACCTGGTGGGACCATGTTTTCTCATCTTCCCAGTGACTTCTAGGGATTTTTTTTTTTCTTTTCTGGTGCCCTTTTTGGTGTCACTCACTCTTCTTCTCCTAATGTTCCCAAACCTTGACAGGCTGAAATCTCCATTTCATTCCAAAGATCTGATTACCAACCTGACAGGGCATTAAGAGAGTATTTGCATGACAAAGCCTCACCATTATTTACCAAGTCTTTTGCTTTCCTAAGAGGATCCTGTGCTTCAAAACCTTTAGCTGGCTTTGGAGTTGGGCTGATGGAAGCCCTGCAGCCAGGGGTGGTCACACAAAGCATTGTTTGTACCCAGCAGGTCAGATAAGTATTCTTTCCAAAATGAAGCCTTTTCTTCACTGTCCTTCTTTGCTATAATCTCACAGGTAGCATGACAGTTGTTGTCATGGTAACAATTTTTTATTGAATAAAACTGCAATAATCTCATAAAAACCTGCATAACTTCTTGACATGTAAATTATTACTGCCTCAAAGGTGAAGGAACTTATTCGTATTTGTTTTTCATTGTTGCTCGTTTTTTTTAAATGCAAAAACATAGTTTTAAGCCTTATCATTCTGCATTATTGCATGAGACCATTTCTAAACACAGAATCTATGAATTAGAGGTTTCACTAACCAAATAAAGAAAATGTATATGAAATAGGAGTCTGTTTAAAGCACTGCAGAACTTGTTAACATATGCAAATTACCCACATAAAGTATCATTGCGTATCTTGGTGCTCATGCAGATATACAAATACATACACACATAAATTGTGGGAATGTTGCATGAGTGTTTAAGGGTTCTTTTGCAGATCATATGTTATTATTTCAACTCTACCTTCTGCACCTGTATTTGAATGTATTTTTATTATTATTATTAGCAGCTGCTGCATTGCCAAAGCTCTGGGAGCCCACTGTGTGGGTCAGATCTCACAGTGCAGGAAGGTTCTCTCCCCAAAGACTCCAAGAGCCAAGGACCACAGAAGACAAATACAGACGGAAGAGAGACAAGGTGGTTGTTGGACTCTGTGATCCTCGAGGTTCCTTTCCAACTCAGGAATTCCAGGATTTCATGATTCTGCGAGGAGAGGGTGTAAATCCCCTGGAAGCATTGCTGCCAGCACGTGGTGGTGCTGCTGCCTGACCTACAGAGCCCACAGGACCCCAGAACCACGGAAAGTGTCAAGGACTGCTTTGGGAACACACGACAGAGGGCTTGGGTGAGTTTGTCAGATCTTCCCACACTTAGAGGAAACCATGTAAAAAACAAAAAACCCCCTGCTTTTTAAGTGTCCAGTGGACCCTTAATGAATGCAAAATGAATGAGGCAATAGATGACACCCTAAGCAGAGGTAAAGGGTAGAGATATGGGCCAGAACAGTCCACTGAGGAAAAAATGGGCAACTTGTGCTTGCCATGCTGGAGAAACAGGAAGGCTGGCATGCATCCTGTTGTATCTGTGGCAGAATCCAATATGCAATCATTTCTAGAGGCAGAAATGAGAAAGAAAATTTGTGTATGTTACAGATGTAATACTGGTATGTTGGTGATGAGAACCACATAAATAAACAGATACAAGACTTCTCTTAATCTTCTGCAAAGAGAAAAACAACAACAAAAGCTTCCTTGCAATGAGAAATTGTACAAGGAGGAATAGCTTCCCAAGGGAAATAACAGAATCCTCCTCAGTGAAGAGTTCACTCTCTTGCACAGGATGCTGGATAATGTATTCTAAGGGAAAACCCTAGAAAGACAGGAAGATTAACTAATAGGGTAATTTGTCTTTCCCAGCTGTGATTTATTTCACTCTAAGTAGTGAAATACTGTGATGCTGTCATGATCTTGTTTATGATGATTAAGGTAAGGAAGAAGGAAAAGCGGGTTATTCATACAACTCAGTTTTAGGCTCAACCGGCTAAATTACACACCTAGCTGCACCAGCTGCCTGTTCTACCTGAGGGAGGAAGACAGAATCATCCTCTCCTGGAATCCTCCTTTCTTGGCTGATGGGAGAGGAACAAAAATGAAACTGGCCAGGTAATGTGAATGCCTAAATTTCAGTCCTGTGGCTCCTCTCTTTTGTGGATGTACTCAAAACAGGCCACCCCAGTCTCTAATTCCAGCCCTCCAGGACCTGCAGGAGTGTAAAGCTGACACTCCACCAAACATGGCAAGGGGAAACCTTGCAAGAATTTCGGGTTTGTTTACATTAACTTCTCTCTATCTCTGTCATAGAATCCTAGAATCCCAGAATCACTGGGGTTGGAAAGGACCTCCAAGGCCATAGAGTCCAAGCTGTGCCCAATGCCCACCTTGTCCCCAGCCCAGAGCACTGAGTGCCACCTCCAGCCCTTCCTGGGACACCTCCAGGGATGGGCACTCCAAACCTCCCTGGGCAGCCCCTGCCAAGGCCTGAGCACCCTTTCCATGGAGAAATTCCTCCTGATGTCCAACCTGAGCCTCCCCTGGAGCACCTTAAGGCCATTTCCTCTTGTATATCTCCGTCTAAACACCTGTGTGCACTTATATACTCATATAGACACCTGTAAACACTTCCTGAAATAAACTGCAACTGATACAGTTCATATTCTGTATTTAATATTAAACATGAGTGACAAAGCATTACTTGCTTGTTTTGTCACTTTGTTTTTTATAAGCAGTTGAATGTAATCTCACTGAAATGCCCAGAAAAAGAGATTTTTCAGTACTTTACAGACCTATAGGAAATGGCAGATGCTGCCCTCAAGAATTAATCTAAACCAAAAGTTTTAGCACCTAAAAACCTGGCTCAATGAACGATTCTGAAAGAATCTAACAGCTTGGTCTATAATAAATTATGTAGTACCATGCAGAAAAATGCAAGAAGCTGTTTCTTTATTCCAACAGGAAAATAATCCTTTCATACCTTCGATACACTAAGTGATGTTTAGCTCCATAAGCAGGAGAGGTATCCAGACTGTTTCTCCCAAATGTTACATATTTCTCAATACAATTTCTGGACTAGATACTTTAGGAGGTTAATGAAACCTTTAAAGAATGTTAATGTCATGCAGTAGGTGTTTGAGAGAAAAATCTCTGAACAAATGCATGACCTACCGCGAGCAGCACAATGATGTTTGTGCAGATTGCTCGTGTGCCGTTTTAAGGACTTTTTATCATGTGAGGGAAATGGGAAAAATGTATTGTATGCAAATGTGTGACTGCAGAAGTATGAGAGGAGCTGGCTATGCCTGCAGAAAAAGGCTGTCTGAGCATCCACAGAACGGAGCGAGCTGGCAGCCCCGCACCTCGCAGCTGTATAATGAGGGCTGGAGGAAGCGTGGCTGGGAAATCTAATCAACTGCATATTTTACCATTTCTTGTCTGCATAAACTAATTGTTTTGGAACTCTGATGCTGCTTTTTTAACATAACCTTTTGGAATCAGAAATATTTTACAACAGAAACACATATTCAGATCCAGGGGTATGGATTCCTCCCTGGCAATTATCCTGGTTGATATTACCTGGGTTTACCTGTGTGGATCTAACAGGAAGGGACCCTGCCTTTTCAGTTTAAAGGCTGGCAGGTCTTTCTTGCTACAACTTATGAGATGGTGCCATTAGAGAGCCTGCAGGTATTCCTTTGCAAATTCCCCTGGGTGGCTGTTTGTTAGGATTAGTACACGGTTTGAAACATCACAGGCAACAGCAGAAGGGTAAAATATATTTTATGTTCGGCTTAAAGAATTATGTTTTCCTTTCATGCTATTTTTTATATTCTCCCTTTAGATATCACCCTTGCTATAGAATATTAATTGATATTTGTGAGAGAAGTGGGAAATAGCTCCTCTTCTGTTCAGGACTTTTTGAAAGACTGCTTGTCTCTAATCAATTGACTATTTCATCAGCATTCGTTCTGCGAGGTCCCCAGGCAAAGGCAGTAAAATTGGACGATCACTGTGCACTGTATTAGCAAGCAGAAAAAAAGGTACTGTAAGTCTTGTTGATTCCAATGGAAGTTTCAGGTTATGCTCAGGTGTATTGTAAAAAAATATAAATAAATAATAAAGCAGCCTAGGCTGTTTACTGCAGAAATTCTTTCATTTATGGCTTTGTGTGGTGAGAACAGAAAGTGGCTGATATCATCTCGCAGCTTTGATGCTCTGCTTGCTTTGTTTGGGAGAGTGAAGCCTGGAGTGCCAGCAACCGTAACCCAGGGCGCAAAAGCAGGGTCTGAAATATTGTCCCCGCAGGCCACTGCAGGGCCAGCATATGGCAGCAGAGCCCTTCTGGGCCCCAGGCAAGGGGCACGGTTGAATCAGCTGCCCAGCAGCTCCCAGGGCTGATTCCCGAGGAAACTGTGTTGACAGCAGCTCCACAAGCAGTTGCTGAGCTGTTTTCATGGAAAAACAAGAAGTGCTGCAGATTCAGCACCTCAGCAAAGACAGAGATGTCAGCTCAGGGCAGGGTGGGGAATGACCAGTGCCAGAGAAAAAAATGGATTCTGAACTGCATCTCATTTTGCCAAGTATCAAGTGTGTCCATCAGAGAGATGTCTAACACAGGCCAATTAATGAAGAGTTTGAGGAGTATTGGTCCCTGATGTTCTAGAGCCAAGTCCTTGTGCTAGCAGAGGAATAGAAGTTACAGTAATCAAAGTTTCTGTGAAAATATTACAACACTGAACTTAATTTTCTGACCTAGAACTTTCTACCTTGTGGTGAGACTTTGTCTACCTTTCCCGTGACTGAAAAAGGTGAGATTATGCTCCAGACCAGTTCTGTGGCATTTCACAGAGCACCAGTCTGGCAGGAACCTGTGCTGCTCTACTTCCTCTCATCCCTCTGTTTTCCACTTAGGCATCATCCCCTGGCCAGCAAACGGGCTCATGTCACCAGCCAAGCTGCTTAGAAAAATGAGATAACACAACTTTAAAGCCTGCAAAACCAAACCCTACCACTCTTTGAAACACCTTTTTTTTCCCCTTCAAAATTTTACATTTGGGGAAATTGTGCGAAATCCATGCTGAGAATAGATTTAAACTTGTAACCAGAAGAGAATGCATCAGAAACCTGAGTCAGAGGCTTATTTTCACACAGTCACAGAACACAAACACGATGACGCATTTGATATGTACAAATGGAAGTGATCACAAAGGATTTCAGAAGCAGAATATCTGCAACAAGATGTTTGTGACCATGAGGCAAGAGGAAAAACCACAGCAGGACGGATTCTTGTAGGTACGCAGGACATTCACCTAAGACTGCCAAAATTTCCTCTGCTCTGCCATCGCATGATCACCATGTGACAGCTCTGTCTGTCTGTCCTCATCCCAAAACAGGAACATCATGGAAAGATGAATTTCTCTATTTGGAAGAACTCCATAAGGAACTATGTCTTCAATTCTGATCCCAGCAGATTTTTCCTGCAGAGTTTATCTTCGCTATGTGTCATCTGCACAGCTTTCCTTCATGCCAAGGCAATGCATGTGTGCAAAAAACGGACAATTTGGGAGAAATTGCTGCCAGTGAATGGAGAGGAAGAAAGGCAGCGTTTGTCTAAGAAACCAGCATGCATCGATAGCTCCACATCTTGAACAGGCAAGTCAGGCCTTGCTCCCAAGGACCAGAAAGTGCCTTCAGAACCTCAACACTCAAGTATTTCCTGCCATTGGCACAAACTGCTTGGAGCAATCCCACTGATTTTGGTAATTTTGTATTGTCAATCAAGCTTAGTACACTCAGGACAATAGAGATGGGGACAACTAAAGGATCAGCCTATAAGCCCCTAAAGAATATTAATTTCGTCATGGTCCTTGAGCTCATAAGGACCATGTAAGAACAGTACAGAAAGATAATGACATTTTTGATCAGACCTCATGAGAAATGAAAAGCACAAAAATAGCAGCACATGCTCAGCACTGCGTTTTCTCAAGGCTCAACAGCCAGTCAGGTTAAGGAGCACACAGTCCTGGTGTTGGATGTCCTGAGCCCTTCCTGAAGGTTTTGTGTGACCATTTTAAACACAACACACACTCACCAAAGAAATCTCACATAAAACTCCTCGGTATCACAGCTACTGCATGTGATTATGCACAAGAGGAACAAGTGGAGGAACAAGACAACGCGAAATTATACTTTTTTTAACAGTTGTTACATTGTTGCCGTATTTTACAACATCTGCTGGTTTTTCCCTTAGCTTTTGCACTGCCTTTGCATTTACCCTTTGGGCTAATTTGTACTTGACCCCAGTGCTGCAGTCCCTTTACTTCACAATTTTGTGACAAACTATCATTGATTTAACAGTCATGCTCAGTGCCTTAAAAATCAATGATAAAAACCCCAGCAAGACAGTGTGGTTGATCCTGGTAACATTTCAGGTCAGGTTTTTATCACAACTTTCTAATTTGTCAAGTTATTTTATCACTATTCATGTCAGACGTTGCGTGTTGATTCCATATGCAGCAGATTTTGTCCTTTTGCACACAATTTGTAAGTGGGAGAGAATCTTTGGGAGAACTGGAAGGCAAGGCTGCACTATGTACAGTGTGCTCCTAACACACCCAAATGGACTAAAGAACTCCGCTCTGCTTTTGGAAAAAAAACATAAAGATGATAGAATTTCTTATCTGCAGTGCTATAATCAATGGCAAACCTTGATTCAAGGGAAAACAATCCTAAGTAGATGTGCTTGTGCCAAAACTGAAAATTGATATTCTGACTCAACTGAAAGTCTAAACCCTTTCCAGTAAAGACCTTTCAAGGAAGCATTTAAGGACAAAAAATATTATTATTATTCTAAGCTTTTTCATACTGTTTCTATTTTCAAGTGGCAAAGGCAAGAGCATTTCTAGAGCAATGTCAGCCTGAATTCCACTGCATGTACTTTATTTTTTTTATGACTGTCAGGAGAAGCCTTAATATGTGGAGATTATTAAAGTTTGTCTGCTTACCTTAATTCCGGCAAACTATGAGAGAATTCTCTTCCCTTATGGCTTTTGTTCTTTTTCCATCTGTGTCCTTTTTTATTTCACCAACACGTTTGTCACTCTGCTTCAGTCGTCTCCTGTCTTTCAACATGACACTCGCTGTCTAAACACTCCCGGCTTCGCTGAGAGCGAAATCAAGAGATTTCACTCCTCATTCCTCTCCTGAAAAAAGGATCTTAAAACTCTGTTGTCGGGAGACAATATCTACTTTGGCTCCCATTACCACCTCTGCACATGTTTTGGGGAATTTGTGAATCTGTGTGTAGCTGAGAAGGTAAAACAGAAACAGAACATACACAAGGGAGGATGTGGGGGTTTTTTTCTCTTTTTTTTTTTTCCTTTTCTTTTTTCTTTAAACAAGCTACAGAACTGGTTCCAATTACCCTTATGGATGTTCTAAGCTTGCTCATTCATTTACATAATATTCCATCTTCATTGCAGGCATAGACACAGAGTTCATAGACAAATGGGGAGGGAAAAAATAGTCTTGGGGTTCTTCCTCCCAGAAGCACAGATAAACAGATAAATCTTCTTTTTATTTTTTTAAGGTTTTAACTGATTTTTTACCCCAGTGTGCCCTTTTACGTTGAAAAGTGATTAAACAAGAATTACAGAAAAATTAAATTATTTCCTATTTGTGAGATGTAATACTTGCCATAACAAAGTAATTCCACAGATTTCACTTTTTGATCTTTAATTCTTTAAGTAAATTAATATCATAATTAAACGATTAAAGTGCACATCTTCAGCAAAAAACATATTCTCCCTATACACTGTTAGCTTTCACAAGCAAATTCATCATTTTTGGAGTTGGGGAGAAGGGCTTACTATGGTAGATTATGTAGGAATTACAGTAAAAAAAAATTCAGTTTAGTTCTCAAAACTTTTTTTTTTTTCTGGAATGTGCTGGTCTCTTTGCTCGAAAAGAGAAATAAATGATTTCAGAATAACTTTGAGCACAGTGACGCGGTCGGCAGCGAGCGCGTGTGGGAGTGTGTTCTGTGGAGACAGCTGAGAAGTGAGCAGCACTCCTCCCGGAGAGAGCTCCGGGTAATACTGATCCTCTTTGCACCAGGCAGTGGGAGGAGAGTCATACAAATCCTTTGTTTCAGCAGGGAAGCAGGATTTTCCAGAGAGCACCGAAACACAGAATAAAAACCAGGCAGGGGACGCGTGGCCGTGTGCTGCTCTCGTCTGCCGGCACACGCAGCCCCGCCTGGGCTGGCACACGCAGCACTTAGGGACAGAATCCCAGAACTGGGCTGGAAGGGCACTTAAAGATCATCCAGTGCCACCCCTGCCATGCTCAGGGACACCTTCCACTGTCCCAGGCTGCTCCAAGCCCCAGTGTCCAACCTGGCCTTGGGCACTGCCAGGGATCCAGGGGCAGCCACAGCTGCTCTGGGCACCCTGTGCCAGGGCCTGCCCACCCTCCCAGGGAACAATTCCTTCCCAATATCCCATCCATCCCTGCCCTCTGGCACTGGGAAGCCAGTTTTCACATCTCCATAGTGTATCATTTCAGCTCTAGACAGTCAAAATAGCCCCTGACATTCCTATAATACATCTCTTCTAGCCAGAAACATAAGACCGGGTTTAAGGTACCTATTGGAAAATCTGCATCGTGTTAGAACCTTAGAACAATGAAAGGTTAAAGCCTTCATCTGTATTTCATGCACTGCCTTCCCCTGAGGCCCAAAAATAAAATGCCTTGTACTGCATCCTCATTACATAAGCACTATATATAGAGAGCATATGAGTTCCTCTTCTGTTTCAGAGCAGAAAATTGATATAAGCATTCTGAGGAAAGAAAAGGTTCAGTAGAACTTTGTTTCATCCTGAGTAAGAACACTGCCTAGTAATGACTGTGTTGTACAAAAGTCAAGGCTGAAATTGGCAGTGGGTGGAGATCTCTTTAAGGGAATTAAGTAAGTGGATAATGGAAGTCAAATACTCTTAGTGGGGGGAAAATAATAAAAATTCCTTGAACTCTGAAAGGAGAAAATTTTCTTATAAACATTATCGAAGAGTTAATGTGATTGTAAGAGGACTAAAAAAAAACTTCAAAAAACTTGAAATAATTTACAGAGAGTCATTTCCTTCAGCTCTAGGTGTTGGTACCTGTGGGCCAAGAAAAGAAAGCAGAAGGAAATAGTAACAGCAACATTAGTGACAGGTAACGCTCTCATCTTCCACTCTCCAGCCTTGACACTTGGTTCCATCAGAGGTTAAGAGACAGACTCCACTGCCCCTGCCTCAGAGACTTTACACTCGTTCATGTCCCATGTAACGCAATCAGGAACATTCTCTGAGTTTTGAAACAACAGCAAATAAGTTTTGTTTCTCAACAAAAGAGAAGGAGTGCACGCTGGTGCTTCTGTAGAGCAGCAGCTTGGAAACCTGCACCCCTAGGAATGTCCTGTAAAACGCATGGAAGGGCCAGGGATCAAGGGATAAACGTGCAAAACTCTCAGTTTTGCACTAACAAACCTCAGAGCTCTCAGACAATCTATTGCAAATCTCTACCTGTGTTTGTGTTAGAACACACTGCCTTTGGACAAAACTCTTCCATGCAGCCTAGCAGTCCGTGAGGACGCGGAACTGTGTGATTCCAGAGGCAGGTCAGTCAGAAACTGTTTCTCCTTCCCCAAACACTTGGGGAACAGATGAAACATTTCCCCGCTGGAGCCAGCCCCTTTTGCTATTCCCTAAGCTACATCCAGCCATTGGTCATTTCTGCTACAATCCTCTATAATAAAGTTTTCCCAGGTTAATTTTTAACTTATAATTCATCTCTCATAACCTTTCTTCACATATTTCCCTCTGCTTCCATCATTTTTCCATTTTTACTTTCCCTCTCTTTCGCTAATGTTTCATCTTTTATTCTCTTTTATTCTCTTATCTCATTGCATTTACCATCTTTTAAACCTCATGTTAACAATGTACTAGATTTTTATTCATGTCCTGGTTAGTCTCCTTTCAAAATTTTCAGTTTGAGGTTGTTTATTTTTTTTCTCTTCTTCTTTTCAGTGAATACTGCTTGGATAGGGGCCATGTCTTTATCACAGATTACAAATATGCACAGATATAAATTATTTTTAGAGTAGGCTTTGTGATTAGAAACCACCTTTTCCTTTCTTGCAGATATCTTTCTCTTTTTTCTTCTAGAATACTACATAAATCCCACTCACATAAGGAATGACAGCATTCAATTTTCCTTCCTCTTTCTCCCACACTGTTTTGTTTTGGTTTGTTATTTTTATTCTCATTTTATTTAATTAAGTCATTTGCTCACCTAGAGCTTGGCTGAAATATCTTCTGAAAGCAGGTCCATATTATGTTTGTGCTGCTGTATAATTAAAAGTAACTCAGCATATAAAAGCTATGTTTTAGTAAAAGAACTGAAATGCAGGCTTGAAAATTCACGCATCATTTTTGGCACAAGCAATTCAGCACAATCAAGATATGAAAATCTGTTGGAGAAGAGTTGATTTAAAAGATGAAACCTCAGGTACGACCGTGCAGTCAGCACATCACACTTGTACTAGACAATGACTCGCTGTAACTCACTGTGCTGTGAGTGAGAGGATGCTTCTGGCTCCTCACATTCCTCCTCGCTTTAACTAAAGAAGAGAGACTGGTGTTTTTGAAACTTTGTGATAGGATGCTGCTGTATTTCACAAAGTGCCTTGGCAGTCCTTCAATTACCTTGCTTTGACAGATGTAGACAAATCGCTGAAAAGCACATTATCCTCAACCTAACACTAAACTGCATTAGAATTTCCTCTGCATTTCATGGTGAGATTTTGATGCTTTTGGTTACACTGAATTTTGATATTGCCCTGACATAGGTTCTCGTGGTTTGGTGGGTTTGCTTCCCTCCAGCTTCAGTGACAGCTGAAGATGAGCTGCACTCGAATGTCCCCATGTGTGTCATGGGGACTGAGGCCCAGGGTGTGTCAATACCTGCCTCTGTATGGACACTCACTTGCAAACACAGACCAAGGGACAAATGATGCAGAAAAGATTCTAATATATTAATCCATGAGGAAATAGATTCACACTAATCCGACAAAATGAATAAATATAAGTAAAATGTATTAAGAAGATTATGTTCTTCTCCTTTCTCTTTCCTTCTTTCACACAGTTAATTTCCCTTTTCACCATCATTTTCCACAGCTTTCTCTGCTTTTTCCTTCCATCATCCATGCAAATCCTGTGGCTAATTGGTTAAGTCCACTCTAGAGCCTAACCATCAATTCCCAGACACAGTATCTTTCATTGCAATGTTTTTGCCTGATTACAGTTGCACTTAGAGGAAAACAAATAAGTATGTATCAATGCCCAGCAAGTGTAGGAAAACAAGAAACAGATAATTAAACATCAACAAACTATCAATAGGATTAGAGTGTCACGCTGGAGCAAATCTTGATAAATCCTTCTCAATAACAATACTCTAACTGCAGTGTCAGAAGGGAAATATAAATTTAGCCCATTAAAGTGTTGTTGGACAAAGACAGACACATTTATACAGCTGTTAGTCATTTCCTTACTACTGAGGGACTCGACTATTGTGCTGCAGATGAAAGCTTTGGCCAAGAAAAGATTTGAAAATATGCAAATGAATGCTAAAAACATAATAAATACCTCATTATTCATCACCAACTCAACAGCCTCCTGGCACGGCCGAAGCTGTGGGCAAGGAGAGTGGGGGCTGCTCAGACATACGTACCTACAACAGACATTTCTGGCACCGTGGCGTGGTACGGGCCCTCTACAAACTCGGGGGCGTTGTCATTGATGTCCTGGACCTTAATGATGAATTCTGAGGGAGGCTCCAGGGGCTGGTTTGTGTCCCTGTCCACCGCCTGGGCTGTGAGGGTGTACTCCGCCTTCTCCTCCCGGTCCAGCCTTTTCATGGCATGGATGTCTCCAGTCTTGTCATTGATCACGAAGATGGTTCCAGCTCCATCTCCCGACAGAATATACTTGATTTTGCTGCTGCCAGGGTCCAGGTCTGTGTGCAACTGAAAGGGGAAAAAAGAGGGAAAGAAAAAAAAAAAATTAGAGACAAAAAAATGTACACACAGAATTTTGAGGGTTTTTTTGCTTTGGCCTAACTATATATTTCGTCAAGCTGTTCCTTTGTGCTCCAGTCCCAGCACAAGTGATCCATAGCTCAGCTTGAATATACATGGAGAGCAGGGATTTGTATGCATACTAATCAAAAATGAATGCAATCATAGGCATAATTAGACTTTCTATTTAAAAGACAGCTGTTATATATATTTTAAATTCCCATTCTAAAATGTAAATGCCTTCAGAACTATTATCAGCCCAAATGAGCAAGTGCAAAATGTCCTTAACCTATTAGATCAAAGGGTGAGAGAAGGGTTAACAATAACATATGTTTTAATCTAACTTCTTATTTTTAGTTATTACTTTCTTCTTATTTCCAGGTAACTGTAAATGGCTGAACACTGGCATCTATGGAATCTTGTCACAGACAGCAGTCACAGAAATTTAGATCTCTATCATAACCGAGATCTTTGCAGAACTTAAAAGGTTCTAAGATCTTTACTCTAAAACTATGTGCTCTGGAAGAAGAATCCTTGCCCACATCTTGCCAGTCTCCTCAAAGCCCCATCAGAAAAAAAAATTGTATTTAATTTGTATTTGGCTTTTCAAAAAACACGACAGGATTATAATAATCTGAAGCAGTATGAGAAAGAGACATTTCTTTATTTTGAATTTTTTTATTAATTAAAAACCTGGGGACAAAGGATTTCCATTGATTTTTTGGTACGATCAGAGCCAAATATTGAACATCAGATTATCTCCAATAATTTTTAAATTGTGAGAGTGAGAGTGTGAATTGGTTGGATCATATATGTCAGTGTCAACATATTAAAAAATACAGGATAATAACTAGAATATACAGTAATAATGACTTAAATTCTGTTTACTATTAGGTCTAACACACTCAATATGATCAATAAGAAGTGAATAACATCATTAAAAATATAACTAGCATCTATTATTATTTATCTCTGCCTCACAAAAGACAGTCTGAAGGAAATATGCACAACTTGCTTAGGTTGCAGCATGAGTTACAACCACCACCAGAAGACTTTTCCTGTTTGCTCATTTTGTGCAGACAGCTCAACAGAAGCTGTTGCTGGTTATGCATTTTACTCTTCAATTGATAGCAGGGGCTGCCAGGGCCAGGCAGCAGCATCGGTTAATGTAAGAGCTTGCATTAGGATATTAAAATAGGTGTGGAGAAAAGCCTTGAGACACCAGCTACAGCCAAACCGCAGGGAGATTCTCATCTCACAGGTGGCTCTGCAGGTCCTTCTGTCACAGCTGGTCACAAACAGTTCTGTCTGCAACTCATCTGTGCAGGAATTCAGCTGCTCGAGAGCTCAGGGAACTCCAACCTCGGTTTGCTGTAATGAGCACAGAGGACAGCGGCAGCCAGGGCTGGTTCTCCTGTTGATCTGCTTTGTTACAGACACAAAATCCTGGCCACCAGCGCGTTCCCTGCTCTGCAATAATGGCAGAACTCCCACGAACCACACGAGGTGTAAACTCATCCTCTGTGTTTTGCTGGGCAGCATTTTATTACACCACCATTGTTTTAACAACTTCCCCAAAGCACTTTAGCTGTGAATATGTATGACTCAATCCGGTTCACTCTTCCTAGCCAGCCCACAGGAACGTACACAGAGATGTCAAGCGACAGCTGAGTCCCTTTTGCAAAAGTTCAGTCTGGTTTTCTTTTTGCACCTGCCGTCAGCTCCTGCTTGAGAACAATCAGCCTGATTTACTAAGCTGCTGCCCTCTCCTCTCGGTTGGTGTCACAGTTTTGTCTGCTCAGAAATTTAACACAGCTCTTTTTGCCTTTAAGACGACTGTCCTTATGACCCTTATTTTCAGGGCCCCAGAGCCTGTAAAGATCGATGCAGAATCTGTGTTTTAAACAGATTGTTTATAATTTAAGCATCTGTTTGCTCCCTGAATAAAATCTATATGGCATTAACATTGCATATGAAGGTTTTGGCAGCATATTCAGAGCTGAGTTAGAGTGATGTAATATCACAGCATTGTCTGGACACCCACAGCTCAGCAAAGGAACTGGGAACATCTCAGCTCACCCAGCCACACAACAAAAAGCTACAATCTGAACTTTGAAGAATAAACCAGATATCCCACACAGATATTTGAGAAGGCTCACAGATTCTTTGAGTTGCTATTTGCTAATAAGTAAGAGAGGCTGTCTGTGTAATCTCAGGTTTTACCCATAATATCCAACAGCAGTTATGGTTCATAAATCAGTTCTGGTAGATATTAATGCAGAGCTATAAAACCTTTGCAGTTCTAGTGAGATACCAACAGCTAAAATGGTAAAAATGTCTATGATTATCATTAAACATTTCCTCTAATAAGTTAAATTCCATTGTATCAAAAGCAAGAATTGCTATTTGCTATTCAAATATTGCTATTTGAAACACTATAAAATGAAGGGCTAAACATTAAACAAAGTACAAAAGATAGGAGCATTTTTAATATTGAAGTTGAAACTAATTCTGATGAGTGGAAAATCAGGTTTTTTACCCGAAGATTTATACTGGCAAAAATTATTTGATTTTTTCTTTTTTCTAGTTCTTTAATAAAAAAAAGACATAAATGTGGCATTTACTAAAATCTATAGGGAGCATCCAAACTGACATAAATAATTAAAATAATTTTTCTAGGTTTTGAAGTCGTTACACTCTAATATCAAAATATTACAACAAATGACTGATGGAAGAGCCACTTCTTCGAAGTCATTTTATTGTTTAGATTTAAGTCATCATCACCTACTACAAAATTATATCACAAATTGAAGTCTTAAGTCAGATAGCACAGCATTTTTCCCAAGCAATGTTTCCTCTCTTCTACCAGATAGGAATTATAATTTACTGCAAGAGTCAAGCTTCAGCAAGCTGTGTTCGTGTGAAGGGTAAAGATCGTTAAACATGTAATTATATAGGATCTAGGTGAATGACAGAAGGGCATAATGAATATGAGAAATGAATAGTGCTTTCTGCTCAAAAAGCCTCACAAATGTAAATATGAAACTGCTTTCCACATCTGCAGCTTTGTTACACCTATGCTTGAAAGCTGACCTTTTTCAGGGCAACACCCAGATGCAACAAGAACTTCTGTTTAAAACAGAAAATGTCTCTATCTGCCCCAATGTCCCACTGCTAGAGAGCTCCTCAAAACAAACAGACAAGCACATCTACTGGAGAACTTCATCATGTTCAGAAAGAGGCAAAATCACTTCCATTATGTGAGATTCACTTCATTAGACTTCAAAGGAAGTGAAATCTTCTTCCTCCATCACTGCCCTGCCTGTGGGACTATAAATCCAAACACCTCTCTCCCTCAAAGCAGCAGATGCAAGTTCATCACCCAATTCATGCCTGGATTTATGGTGACAGGAGTGATTTTGGACCATCTCCTAGTTTTAATGGTGATGCAGATGCCCTGCATTAATACCTTGCTAACAGCTCCTCTGTAGCTCAGCACAGATCATCTTTTTCCTAAAAAATTAACTTCATTCCAAATGAACCCTCAGACTAGAGCAATTTCTAGTCTTTATTAATTCCTTTGCTGTTCTATCTGATAATACAGATGGTAATCAATGAAGCCTGGATTAACAGAAACAGCACACACCGGTGCTGCCACAAAATTAACATTATTTTCACTAATAACCAATGCACATCTAAAAGTATTGCCAACACGCTATCCAAGGGTATAACATACATTTATAGTCTCTCATGTATATATATTGCAAACATGTATAATTAAATTCCATGCCAGACAAACTGCAGAGATGAAACTTATTCCAAGAACCTCTATATTCTGCAGATGCAAAAGTGCTATTCTGCAGTAAAACACAACTCCAGGAGTGTGGGACTGTTATTAAATTTTCCTATTCCATAGCTCTTTGTTCAGCATATTTTAAACAAGGTTTTCTTAGCAAGTACTTGGCTCCAAACTGAATTTGCAGCCAGGGATTTAATGTATGGACAAAGGCTTGAAGCGAGGTTGGTGAAGCTCCTTTGCAATTCTGAGCAGATTTACGAGTCTCCTCTGCAGATGGGAACTGTCTCACCTGCTCTCACTCAGCTACCTGGCAAACCCATGGCAGTCAAAACAACAGGTTGCTCAGCACAAAGAATTCCATGTGCTCACCATCAGGAGAGTGCAGAATGCACTTGGGGCTGGGCCATGCCCAGATGAGCAGAAAGCTGTTGATTTTCCTTTGCAGGAGGATTGGGCACCTCCAGACCTCTCTGGGGTGTGGTGCTGATGCACACCTTGACACACAACAGCCCATAATAGATCCATCATCAGTGGGAGGATTTGTAATCCCAATTTCCTTGTATCAGTAAATAAGCATAAATATAGAGATAATTCACATGGGGAGGGGGGGATCTACATATTATGAAAATGTTCCTGGACATTTTTAATTAAGGTAAGAGAAGGCGGCATTATGTAGTCAAGTTTTTATTTGAGTTTGTTAGAAAGTAATTAATTCATCCACATGTAATTACAAGGGAATTACCCCGTACTTGTTTCAAGGGAAAAGGAATCATCTGCCCTTAAAACTTCTTTGTAAACTTTGCATCATCCTTCTCCATCCTAACTCTGGAATCTTCTCTTTTAGTGTGCCTCAGTGATTTTCACCTGATGTTATACAGACACACGCACAACACACCAGCACTGTCCTAATGCTTCAAGTTTTTCTTCTATTTTTTACCTTTGCCTTGCAATAAAATTCCTCATTTATGAGGCAGACCCCATTTAATGGACTTTGAGATGGAATTTTCAGCTTTTTATGACTCTTTTCTGAAACTGCTGGGTTCTAAGAAGCTCTCACTCATTCTGTGAAAGTATGGAAGGGTTTTAGTGACTTGTACAATCATTTTATATATATATCAATGCTTTCAAAACCTGTAATGCACCTTACTCTTCAGATGTTTCTTTCTGTACGTGGTTTTGCAGGGGTGTTTTGCTCCTAAAAACATGAACCTCTTTAGGAGCTACAGAAGGATTTTTTGTGTATTATCGATGTGCTCTGACATATCATGGACAATGAACATGTTTATTGTTGACCCACAGTTTAAAGAGTCATTCCTAATTAAACTATTATAAATAGATTTGATTCACTTGCATACAACAGAGAATTAATAAAGTGAATTTAATTTCAATTTAATAGAATCTTTCATATTCTCCGTGGATAGGCTGATCCCATCTTTAGTAATGGGAATTCTAAGTGCACAATGGGGAAGAGGAGAATCGAATATTCTGCATTATTATTCAGGGTAATGACAAATTGGGGCACAGAGTTGATGCTCTTGACATAATGTCAGTCCTTGGAACACTTTCAGAAGGGAAACAGACATGTCCGCGGATGACAAAGGTTCCATTTAAGATCCAAGAATCATGTAAGTTGAAGCCTCTGGAGTAACTGTCAAAAAACA
The DNA here is from genome assembly GCA_013398955.1 of Callaeas wilsoni. NCBI lineage: Eukaryota > Metazoa > Chordata > Aves > Passeriformes > Callaeidae > Callaeas > Callaeas wilsoni. Next base: position 125,429 of record VWPU01005476.1, read on the forward strand.
TTACTGCTCACACTTCTCAGCTGCAGTTTCATAACCAGATTCAAAGAGAATTAAAGCAATAATATCCCTAACAATTTCATTTAAGAGTGTAATCTCTGCTTTTGTCTGCCTCAGTTTCCTACCATGTCATTTGAGTATCTTTGATTCCAGATGGCTTCTTTTATGTTTCTGTTTATTCTTTGCTACCGCTTTTTTATTCTATTTGATTTGCTAATTTTGTCTCTGTTTATATTCATGCTGCAACTGCGCACAAATGACTTTTCATTGCTTACCTTTTGGTATCATCCCACAGTACACTGGAGTGAACTGCTGTTGGAAAGCTGCAGACAAGCCTGGGTTCTAACAGTCGGGTTATTCCAATTCACTGATTGTGACCACTGATGCAAGGAAAGAGCTCAGGAACCTGCCTGAATCTTGATCTAAGCCCTTCCTGGTCACAGTGCCATTGGTCCTTTCTGTATCATGTATTGCCTTCCTCACCAGGCTGAATTCACAGTCTTTAATATCTAATTTTGTTTAACGTCTTGGGAGAAAAAAAGTATAGCTCTACTTGTTTGTACAGATGGGAGGAACACAGGAAGAGATAAACCCACATTCAGCCTCACAAAAATTCACATTAGGAAAAACCATCCAGACCGTGGGACTACTCAAGCCATTCTTAGACAGCTTCATGCATTTCTCTGCAGTTAATCTCGAGATGAATTTGTAATCAGAATTTTTATATATTTGTGGTGTTGTTTCACTGTTGTGCTCCCCCTGCCAGGGGAACTTCCTAGGAAGGAGGAAACCACGTCTCCAGATGCGAAGCCTTCCCCAACTCCACAACCCCACCTACGACCCCGATGGTTGTGATGGCAACAAGGACGAGGTGCTTTGTTTCCACCCAAACCCCGCTCGCAGGTTGATTTTTCCTGCACACATTGCTTACATACCTTGCTGCTTCTGAGTCCTTATGTTAAGCCAGATGATAGCTAAAGCTTTCTGTTTTCCTAGCCCTGGCCTTGGCCCTTTCCATTTGGGAATACCATCTGTCTTCCCTTCTGTCCTGAGAACGCCGCCACCGCCCCTGACCCGCGTCCCACCGCAGCTTGGCCTGACGCCTCCAGCCCCTGCTTTCGGCAGCTCTTTAACACCCAAGTGTCCCGTGTCAAGTGGCCTCAGATGGCTGGCACCTTTTTGTAGCTGGCTCTCTGCCCAGCTGGGAGTTCATGCAACTATTTCTGAACCCAGACTGCTGTTCCTTTCCCCTGTTCCAGCAGACACCACTTCTGTAAGCAGCTCTGGATTTTTTTAACCCAACTGTTCCTGACACTTGGAAGCAGGCGATGAAGTTGTGTCACGCTGCCAAAGAGGAATCCTTTCCCATCTCATTTACTTCTCTATTATTTCATCTGCAGTGAACAGTGGCTCACCACAGGAGATCTGAGAGCTGGGCATAGAGAGCCTCAAAAATTGCATGCGGCTTTAGTCTTGTAAAACATATTCCCTCTTTTGTGTCTTTATGGGGGAAAAAAGTATCTGTCATCTCCCACTGTTTGGGGTCAAGCTCTTACATTAACAATTCCAGTGCTTCAGGCATTATAATTAACAGTGCCTCCTCCTGCACTTGTCACTCTCTTCCCAACTCAGTGAAAGAGCAGCAAAGCCATTTACTCCCTCCTCCAGCTTGTCAGTCTTGGACACAAACTATGCTGTCGTTTTTGCTACCTGTAAGGCTTGTGAAGCCTCCAGGAACGACTTCAGAGGGCTCTTCCCTTTGGGCTGTCAATTTTACTGCCAGCAGAGGCTGACTTGATGATCCATCCTCAGTATAGACAAAATATGCGGATGGCTGTACAAAACCATAAGCTATAGGAATTTCCATTCCACAGCCTAGCCAGAAGTTCAGCAGTTCCTATATACCAAATCCTACTTTGTTGTTCATTTAATCATCGTCATCTTATTCACCATGTTCTGAGCTTTGCTGCTGTGTTGTTTGAGCTGTATTTTTCCTTTCCTCCTTAAAAGCTTATTAGAACTTGCCAGGCTTCATTCTCAGGCCCAGAGTTCGCTGCAGCTGAGCACTAAGACCTCTTTGTGTTGTTGAAATGATTTCCTCAAGTGAATGTCAAAGCCATATCTCAGAATTCATAGTCTTTGCATTGCAGAAGAGGAATAAAAAGTTAATCACTATGTAGGCACAGCGGTAATTTGAAGGCTGCTTACAAAATCTGCCAAACTAGACAAGCTAGAGCCTAGATCAGCCAAGGCCAGAATGGTCAAAGGGGAGAAGATATTTATATTTATTTAAACATATTTAAGTTGTCATGATTTTACAATCCTTCAAGTCTGTGCTTTCAGCTGCTTCTTTTCATGTTTTGCTCAAAACGGTTGGTAGAGTCCCAGAGATAATATATTTAACCTGACTTCCTTTTTAATAAAAGAATTTCAAATCCATGCAGGATGCCTTCTGCTAATAATATTTAACAAAACCGGCCTGAAAGCAGTGAAACACCTTTTTTTCTTTGGAAGGTAATTTTTCAAATTTAAGATTACTGCTTAGCATCCTTCAGTGTCTGAACATAAGGAAGTAAGTACTGTCTAAAACCACATAATGTGTAAAGCTGGCAGTGCAAATAGAAAGCTCTTCTCTAGCAATTGGCTGTCAAACACAGCTACAGTGCAGAAATATAAACATCAGCTCTGCAGCCAGCTCGAGCTAAAATTGAAAGCTGTTGAGAAGGTAACAGTGAAATAAAGAGAGCTGAAAAATTAAATTGTGGGTACTTACATATTGCTTCTCTATATTATAAACTGTCTGCTTACAGGTGACAACATGACTGATTTCTAGTGCACTTACACTAACCTGTGAACTGTGCACAGGGGTGCAGTAGCAGTTTTTTCTTATGTGAAATATCTTTCAAATTACTTAGAATGTGAATATAAACACAACTAGGAAATGCTACAAAACAAACTCCTTATGAGATGTCAAACAAACCAGAACCAGTTCTTCAGAGATGCTCTGTTTGCAATTACATAGCAACATCAGTGTCATCCATCAGAATAAATAGATGTAACATGAGGATAATTTGATTATTTTTCCCTCTTTTCTTGCAGTTAGATGTTTATTAGGGATAACTCATGCGGAATTGTAAGTTATTCAGAGGAACCTGGTTGAAACTAGTTATTATCATTTCATGTAGTTTCACAAGGAGTTATTTGCCTCATCACTTCTGCGGTTTTCAAAGCCTCCTAATGTAATTTCCCATGCATTTCCACTAAGTCATGCATTCCTGTGAATTTCTTACAAACTCACTCGCAAAGGTTATGTCTCTCATAATGCGATCAATTTGCAATACCATTAAATTTGAAATATTCTTTAAACCACTAGAGATAGATCATAGCTTCTGCCTTTGTTAATGCTTTTCTGGAAGAATTGGACGGGGAGAGGATGCATAAACCATTACACATCGACAGTATTAAATATGCAGAAATAAACCACTGTGCTTGCTCCAGCAGGGTTTAATACCCAGTGATGTATTACCTCTGATTCTCTAGCAACTTGTATTGAGCCCTGCAGTCCCCTGCCCAGGACATTTGGAGACTCGAGCCTCAGGGACAATTATCACTTTTTTTGGCACATCAGATAACCTGATTTGTTTCAAAGGAAGCAAAATTAGCAGTGCTGTGATTGTAAATGTGGGCACAGTTTGGAGTATTTGCCATTTGCTGTAAGCACCTGACCTACCTGTGATTTCAAACATCCAGCATTTGGGGTCAACATCCCATCAAAAGAGAAGCTCTGGCTCAGCATGGATACAGCCAACTTGTATACAAATCAGTATCCCAGGAGCTGGAAGTGTGTAACATATGTCAATCTCAAACCAGCCAGAATCCATATAGACTTAGCAATGATTTAGTCTAGACCTTTATACAAATTGTCTGAGCTCATGGAAAGACTCCTGTGGGAGGCTGCGGGAGACATCTGTACTAATTTAATGATGGCTGAATCACTGTCGGTTTTCTCTACCCACACAAGCTGGGGAGAGCTCGTAGCACTCTGTGAGCACAGAACAGCCAAAACCCCATATGGCCCTGTCCCCATTCAGCTGTTCCCTGCCGCTCCCTAACGTTCCTCTCAGAAAGGATGGGTGAGCAGCTGGCCTAATTCCCCTCTGCTGGGGGTGGAAGGACAGGATACTCCCATGGTAAAGACAGGAGGCAAAGAATCACAGGATGGGTTGGGTTGGGAAGGATCCTATGGATCATCCAGTGCCACCGCTGCCGTGAGCAGGGACCCCTTCCACTGTCCCAGGCTGCTCCAAGCCCCAGTGTCCAACCTGGCCTTGGGCACGGCCAGGGATCCAGGGGCAGCCACAGCTGCTCTGGGCACCCTGTGCCAGGGCCTGCCCACCCTCCCAGGGAACAATTCCTTCCCAATATCCCATCCATCCCTGCCCTCTGGCACTGGGAAGCCGTACCCTGTGTCCTGTCCCTCCATCCCTTAGCAATTGTCTCTCTCCATCTTTCCTGTCAGCTCCTTCAGGCCCTGCAAGGCCGCAGTGAGCTCACCCCAAAGCTTCTCCTCTCCAGGCTGGACCATCCCAGCTCTGCCAGCCTTTCCTCCCAGCAGAGCTGCTCCATCCCTCTGCTCACCCTGGTGCCTCCTCTGGCCTCTGTCCAGCAGCTCCAGGTCCTTGCTGTGCTGGGCCCCAGGGCTGGGACAGCACTCGAGGTACATAAGGATAAATAATGATTTCTCAGGACCTTTCAAATACACAGGATATGTATTCCCCCTCCTCCAAAGAACTGATCATCAGGCTGCCCACTGGAGAACATAAGTTCCATAAAAGGAACAACAAAAGAGGGAAACAGCTGCGTGAGCTGTTGAAGATCTCCAACAACTCTGCTGAGGTTTTTCCAATAAAATGTGTGCTCAGGATAAAAATCCCACAAAAAAGCCACCTTTAAGAAGATGAGGAAGAGGTACAATACTGAGAAGTAGAGTCCTTAAATGATCCAAATCATACCCTGGCTACAAGAATGAAACAAAATCCAAATATCTTATGAAGGTTCGCGCCACTCGTGCTGGACTTCCTGAGGGAAATCTACTGAGAGCACCAAATGGCAGCAGCCAGGAGACAAGTGCAGTCAGTACTGAGCTGTAAATAATGGTTATTAATTACTTGTACTGCAATAACACATAGAGGTCCTTGCTGTCACAAGGACTCTCATATTGTGTGCTACAGCCTTCCCTACCTTACCTCACTCTCCTCTGTTGATGGGGAAATAGCAAATGGGGTTTTTTTTCCCCTACCTTTTTCTAAACCAGAGTCAAGGAAGAATGAACTCAAAATACATAAATTTTTTTTGTACATAAAACAACTTTCTGAGACATCGGCTAATTTCTATGATTGCCACCTATGGATTCAGTATGACTCAAACTCATGGGAAAAATAGAGCTGAATTCCTTCACAAATTTCTAGTCCTGAGATGATTTTTTTAAAAAATTTGAATGGTTTTAGGGCCTGATATAAACACCAGGAACTTAGTAGGAGTCTCTGTCTCAAATTTGAAGGGCCAAAATTCTATTAAAGGCACAAAAGCTTATAAGAAAAATACAAAAGCAAAGACACCCCCTCAAAATAACTCCTTCACAACTAACATCTAGTTATTAATTCGTATTATAACTCCACGATTTATAGCCCAATTAAAGTCAGAGTTTATCACTGGCCTACAAGTTTATTTTTTATACTTTTTCTGATAACTAATTGAGGTGTAACTGACTTCCACACAAACGAGATAAATAATGAGATTAACAATTATCTGACTGGGAGATAATAAAGCGTTGAAAATAGCAAGACCCTGAAGTAAAGTAAAATATTTGAGATTATTTATCAAGTCAGTAAAGCTGCCTTTTCACATTTACTCAGGATATAGGAGATGGAATGCTTTGTTTGCCTATGGAGATGGGATTATTGGGTATGTAAATGGACATTGATGGCAAAGTTAACTGCAAAGATAATCTGCTGCATGAAGTTCTCCAACAAAATATCAGCAGGGTAAATGCACTGTTGGTCAGTCCTGTTAGGAATATTCTCACACAAAAACTGATTGAGTTAACAAACCTGTGGGTTTTTAAGCAGGGGTTTAGAGATGCAGTGAGGTAGGAGTTTAGAGCGAGGAATGAATTATTTATTAAATTTACAATACCATTTATATATTCTAGCTCTATAAAGCAATTGGACAGTGCTCACACTTCTCCTAGGGTGATTGGTTAAAGTCTTAGACACTCACTTAGAAATGTTTTTTCTTAATAGAATGTACACAAGGTCAGAAGATACCAGATATGAATGCTATTTATAAAAACCTTATCTATTGTTTACATAGCTTATACAGCAAAGGAAAAGTTCTCACAGAATGAATGCAAGAAGAGAAAATTTCCCTGCTAACAGCATTTCAGCATCCACACAAACCTGTCTTGGCTCATCAAATGTTAACTCTGTTTGGAGACGAGCTGGAACCACGGCCAGTCAGAAATCACAATCACACCAGCATTAAACCCAATTCTTTTCCCACCCACACTAAAAATGGCAGGCTATTTAAATACCTCACCAGTGGTCTGTGAGTTGGTGTGTGTTTATCAGCTGGCCCAGAGTTCCCTGTCTCAGCTGTGCCAACTCCACTGACTGGTAGCTGCTCTCAGGAAAAGGCAGAAGGACAGGAATGCTTGGAGCCATCATTTTCTCCAGTCTGGTGCATAACTGCTGCTGATTATACAGCAGCAGTGCTGGCAAGGGGGCTGAGCAGGGAAACCCCCTGGGTTCTCCAGTCTCCTTTTCTTTCCTGAGTGTGTGACGAGGAAGTGTGAATGCAGTGCTACAACAAGCTCAAACATTATTTTCAAGACAAAATAATTAGGCTGAATGAAACTCTGCACTTCTAACCAGCACAAAACCCAAGAGAAAACACAGCAATTCTGTGGGACTGCAACACTGACATTCCCAATAATAGGAGAGAAATCCATACGAAAAGCAGACTTCCTGGGCCAGTTATATATTCTGCTTTGGTTTCATTTATTATTGATATGCACGTTTAACAAACAGGTCCAAGTCTGTGAAAGAATCCAGAAACACTGGAAAATTCTTAGGTTTCAACTGTTACACGAGCAGCCCCTTACAGATGGATCCCATGTGTGGAGACTGTAGTATCCATAAGGATGGATGGAAATCCCCATTTAAAGGTCCAGTGCCACCAGATCCATGAATGTCTTGGATTTCTTACAGCTGACCTGGAACTTTAAACCTTGCTGGCTGTTTGCCACTCTGGTCTCTACTCAGTCCGGTTCTAACAGTTCAGATGGACATGACATTAATTCTAACCATTCTCTAGACCTTAAATGAATCTATATTTTTTAAGGCAAAATGAAAAATTGTAGTGAAGTTGTATTCCATGCAGTTCAGGATGCAGTGTACTTACTCTTCATCCCCCAAAAAATAAATTTGTGTAAGAGTTAAATAGTTACAAGTCTGACATCTGTCCCTTGCTAATAAAAAGGAATGAGGTTATGCAGATTAGGTGATGGATAATAGAGAAAAATGTAAAAAGCCTCCAGCTAAATTATATTATATTGTCACAAGGAAGAAGTAATCCTCATATCTCAGCTTTCTTCTATCTACTGAAATGTAGTTCCAAAGGGACGCTGGTAGTGAAACTCAAAGGCCAAATATCAACCCGTCTGGAGGCTAAAAACAACTAAGATATAGAAATATCTAGAGTAAATACATGGGAAAGCAGGAAGAAACAAAAGAAAATAAATACCAAGCATATGGCTCCTAAAACACATGGAGAAAAAAGTTACAGGAATGTTAGGCAAATTAAATCTTGCCACTGAAAATGAAGCTGAGAATATTTAAATTCCAGATGCCAGTTTATTGATTACAAGATGATTGGGGCTTTTTTTTCCTTTTTCCTTTTTTTTTTTAAAATAAAATCCAAACAAACCGCAGCCTTAAGCAAAGAGGAAAAACGCCCCAACACTCAAGGAATGCTTGTGATAATATTCACTCTGAGGGTTACCTGGAGAGTTTTATGTTTGATAAGTACTTTTTCTTTCCATTTTCTGTTCTTCTCTAGAAGAGATTTGACAATTACTGAATTTTTAAGCCTGTGGGGAAACACTGGAGAAGCAATCCCTCACCATCAAAGGGATGGGGGAGTTGCTTGATGGGAAGAAGCTCTTCCAGGAAATCTGCATGAGATGAAATCAGGAAAGCTGCTGGTTAAAACTAAGGGAAACACAAAGGATTACATTCTGTAAGGTAGGCCACAAGTTTGCAGAGATAACATGGATTTCAATAGCTTCTCTGACTGCAGAAGAGATGGATATGCAGCCTCTGAGTTGGTTTTTTTCCCCAGAAATAATACCTGACTTGGATAACATTATAGTCAATAGTGACTGCATTTTTTTGCTAAGAATACTCCCAGACTTTATTTATTCTGCCTTGAATCTTACTGCCAAGCTAATTTCTTCTCCCTCCCTGTGGCTAAAGCTCTCTTCTGGCCTGATTCTCTTCTAGAAGTGACACTTTATATTGATAGCCCAAGCAAAGAGAGTCATCATCAAAGTGGCCATGTCATCCAGCCCCGGGGTGCAGCGCTGAGTGATCACACATCCTGAACACCAGCAATTCACTCCCAGCTTCCCACAAACCAGAAAAACCCTTTTATTTGTCTTCTTGCAATCAAGGGGACATTATCAACATCCAGATCTGAATACAGGGACGTCATGTACATCACTGCACACACTGAATGTGTCACCACAGTAACTGAGAGAGCGTCTCCACACCACTGCTAAGCAAAAATCACATCATCTGCCCATTCTGCTGCTGGGGAAACACTCACAGAAATGGAGACCCAAGATTCAGAACAAACGGAGTCGTTAAAGGTCCTAAGGATGGCTGCTCAGACCACCAAGAAGCCACCCCCAAAATACCAGCCCTACCCTTGGAGCTGCATAGACTTTTTCACCTGTTTGTTTGTTTGTTTTTTTGTTTCTGGACAAGAATAAATATTCAGTGACACTCACTCCAACCATTCATATTACTATGAAGTGGATTTAGGAAAAAAATCGTTTGGGGAAGGACCAAGGCAGTATTTTTTTTCTGAACATGTTGTTTTCGTCAATGTTATTTTCATCCAAAAGTTTTTATATGTGTATATGCATTATTTTCGTTCTTCTAATGTGTTTATCTTTTGTAATATGTTTAAAATGTAAACAGAATATTTCCTTTTAAATTAATTTCATCTATTATCATATAAGGGGTTTCATTTTGGTCTAATTAAAATACTATGCTTACCCCAAAACATTTTTGGTATTCCAAGAGTTTGTATTTTGAGTGACACCAAAGTATCTTTTCTCCTCAACTTTTCAACTGCACATGAAATGAAGGTCTGTCATTCATCTCAGAAACAGCACCCAAGTTCTAGGAGAATTAAATTCTTATTTCCTTTAAAAGCAAAGCCATCCCTACTGCCTACACAAATCCTCCAATTAAACCTTTCCTTCCAACAAAAATAAAGCAATTTCATTCCGTTTGTTTATCATAATTTAATTATTTTCCTTATTAGAACCAGCTTTATTTTAATGTTTTAGTCCTTTTAGGTGATGACTCATTCTGTAGACATTAGAGCAGCTTTCTGCCGTGCCTTTACTTATGCACATAATTAAAACACATTTGCTGTGATTATATTTCAGCACATACAGATCAACATGTATTTTGCTCTTAGGTAGAGAATCCCCATTGTTCATGTAATTACTAGGAGGAAATAATGCAAATGAGTCTGCTGGAGACAATTATCGGACTTTCTTTTTAACTTTATAATGCTATAAACAAGAATTGGCATTCGACTCAGGGGTGGACAGCAAATATTCATTTTATTGAGTGCTTTAAAGACTTCATGGAATCATAGAACACCGGGATGGAAGGGACCTTAAAGATCATCTGGTTTGACCTTTATTGGCCAGAGCGTGGTAAAAGCACGGTCTGAACAAGATGGCCCAGCACCCTGTGCAGCTAAATCTGAGAAATGCCCAGTGTTGGGGAATCCACCACTTCCCTGGGGAGATTATTCCAACGGCTGGTTGTTCACATTGTGACAATTATCCCTCTCGTGTTCAGTTGGAATCTCCCCACAAGGAACTTTACCCATTACCCCTCATCTTTCCATGTGACTCCTGGTGAAAAAGGGGAATGGCTTCAAACTGACAGGTTTGGATGAGAGGTTAGGAAGGAATTGTTCCGTGTGAGGGGGAGGAGGCCCTGGCACAGGTTTCCCAGAGCACCTGTGGTCACCCTTGGATCCCTGGCTGTGTCCAAGACCAGGTTGGACGGGGCTTGGAGCACCCTGGGAGAGCGGAATGTGTCCCTGCCCATAGCAGGAGATGGAATGGGATAATCCTTGAGGTCCATCCCAACTCAGGCCAACCCATGATTCTATGACCGTCTTTGCAGCTGCCCTTTATATACTGGACATATTTGTGATAAGTTCTCCTTTAACCCTTCCTCTCCGAAGGCTGAACAAACCCAGTCCTCCCAGCCTTTCCCTGTATGGAAGCTTCCCAGCCCTTGGATTACCTTTGTGGCTCTTCTCTGGGACCTCTCCAGACTGCTCACTTCTTTTTTTTGCATAGCAGGGACCAAAACTGAGCCCAACATCCCAGGTGTGGCCTGGAAAGCACTGAGTAGAGGGGGATGATGACTCTGTCTCTGCTGGTGATGCTCTTGCTGGTGTGACCCAACATCCTGCTGGCTTTCTTTGCTGCAGCATCCACTGGTCACTCATGTTGAGCCTGTTGTCACCAGACTTCAAACTCACAGAAGCTAAGTAGCCAGATCCTAATCATTCACCTAGTACGTACTGATTTGTCACTAACATCACAGCTTAGATTGTGCTCCTGAGTTACACAGATCAAGATATCTCTTACTAGTATATCTTAACAAACAAAATTATGTGGTGTGTGTCTGTGACAAAGGACGTGACGACTATGACTCAGCATCTTTCTGCACAATTCGAATAAATAATCCCAGCAGGAAGAGTAAAGACTGGAGTAAATTCCATATTTAGAGTACCTACTAAGAGCCGTTCTTGTGTAGGATTTAGAAAGACCTTTAAATTATTACTTTTTTTGTAGTTTGTAATGAAAATCTTTGAGCTATATCACAGGATGACAAACATCCCCATACCATCTCCTCCTAAATTACATTACATCATTCCCAGGGGCAGGAGTCCCTTCCAGTTCCTCAGCAATCCACGATGAGCACAGAGAAATCTCACCTGTGAAGGCAATAATTTTTCCCCAGAAAACATCTCTGGAAATCAATAAACACGTTGTCAGGTCCCAAGGAACATGGAGCACGGTGCAGGAGGCTGTCTCGGGAAGGACGGGCACAACTGACTCCTGTGCTCGGAGGCTGCAAAGTGACGGGGTCAGCCCACGGTGCCAAGGCCTCACATGCTCAAACCAATCTCTCAAGTTTTGTTTTCTCCCTTTATTTTTTCCTCTTTTTTCCCCATCACTTGGGGCACTGTGCATAAGGGAGCATCCTGCAGATGATCAGATCCTCTGAGACTCGTCTGAATTTGTGACGAGGACTGTGCTGCGCCACAGCAAGGGTGACAGGGCCACCCTGCACGCACGATCCCTTCCTCAGGGTCACAGCAGTGCCAAGGACTGATCTCCAAGGCACCACAGGCGGTTTCCTGGACACAGTCCCTTTGCTCTCATCACCCCAGGCTGAGTCCACAAACGCTACAGGGGATCCAACTGCTTACTTTTTTTCCAGGGATAGCAATATTATATTTTCAAAACATATTCTCACCTTATATAGGATATCATTAAGAGTCAAGTCAAGTTTTCATAAATAGCAAATACCACGTAGGAAGTGTGAAAGCTGATGGACTGAGTTTTGGGAAGGGAAAAGAAATTATTAGACCTGAGACGTCCTTAGCTCTTTAACAGTCTCTTCCTAATAATTTCTTCCTGCTTATCTTTCACAGATCCTACCTTGGCCAAAGGATTTTGAATTACAAGTTTTGATGCACAAAGATTACAAGTTTTGATGCACAGCCCTTTCTGGGATTGCTTTGAATATATTTCACTAGCAAATGAATTAGGCTGAGTTTGCTCTCGCTGTGGAAATCTCCAGCCATAAATTTGAGGCTCTTTTGAAGTAATCTATTCGCGATCCATATCTGGCCCATATTTTTGTCCTTTGAAAAAAATGCAATCAAAAGAAAGGATTCAGCTCTCTTCTGAATGTGCCACGATGTCCAGCTGAAGTACAAACTACCAAAATTGGACATGCAAAAAAACAAAAACCCAAGGCAAAAAAATAGTAAAGCCATTTTATCCCTGCTGTACTTGCAGATTTTGCCATCATTTCAAATGCAGAAATGCGCTTAGATATCTCAGTATGCTCTGGTGTAGCAATTTTTTGTCTATGCCTATGCTGAACAGAAAACCAATGTTATAATTATTCCAGCTTTCTAAGAATCTCACCAAATGCCTGTATTGACAAAGTTGCTCTTTGATGCTAAATCTTGATTTATAATTTTAGTGATTTTTTTTTTATTTTAAGCAAGGAGATGGGGAAAAAACTCAATTATATTTGTTCACATGGAAAGAAGACGCGTTTTTTGAGAAAACTAAAATTAAACTTCGAGAGCTTTGATATGTTTCTCTTTTTTTTTGTGCCTCCTTATATTATAAAAGTGGAAAGAAATTTTTAATTGATGCATATCTAAACTCCTCCAAGTTCTGTAGTACATATGTTTGAATTAAAATTAGAATTATTTTTGAAAGGCTAAGAAGTGCTACCACAGTTTAGCTCTGTTCAACCAAGCAATGCCTGTGCTTTGAACTGACAGAAGCCTTTAAGTGCAAAAACTTAGATAAGCTGATAAAGATGAAACCACCACATCTGCAGTTACTTAGATCCAATTCAATTCAGCCCTATCATACTACAAATCTCAGATATTCTTGCACATTTTACAACAGCACTACTCTGGGGTAGTAAATAATAAGCTTCCACAGCAAATGAGATCTCAGGCAAAAAGAGAAGACCCAATAGATTATTTCTTCGTTCCTGCTTCCCAGAATATAAAGTGCTACCACCACAATAAATTAATTATTGCAAATTAAAAATCCCCCAAAATTTTACTGAGTTAATAATTAGAAATTTCCCCTTTAACATGGAAACGGCTTTCCATTTCCAACATAAAATTAACCAGAACAGCAACATATTTTATACATTTCCATGTTGATATGTTTGTATAAGATCAAGCACTGTAAATACAGGAAAAAGCAACAGTGGCAGGGACACCTTCCACTGCCCCAGGTTTCTTCAAATCCCTTCAAATCAACCTGGCCTTGGGCACTGCCAGGGATCCAGGGGCAGCCACAGCTGCTCTGGGCACCCTGTGCCAGGGCCTGCCCCCCTCACTTCTTCCTAATTCACCCTCATTTCTTCCTAATCGCTGAGCCAATCCACCTACCTATCCATTTATCTACGTCCTTAATGAAGATATGAAATAACACTGGCCCCACTCTGGCCCCTGAGGAACTTGTCACTGTTAACAGTTTGCTTTACAGTTCACTTTCCAGGAAACAACACAGATTTTGGGTCCTGTTCCCCCAGCCCTGAATCTGAAGGTCATTGGTATTAAACACACTGGCCAGGCACCTTCTTTTCACAGAGCTAAACAGCTCTCTGTGCACAATACCAGAGAAATAATAATAGGAACTATAATAATAGGAAATGCTGTATCTCTGCCGCCTGAGCATTCCCAAACACCAGGGTAATCAGGACAGAAATGAGTCCACACTACCACACAGGCCCATGGTGACCAAATCAGTTGAGTAAAAGTCTTTTAGTAACGTCTGGCCGAACACACTCGAGCTGCATTTTACCCTCCTTGGACACACGAGAACAATATAAACTCCAGATGTGATCAGCCCCACTGTGGCCTTACCAAAGTTACTGCAATTCCACAGTGCCGATAACTTTTGTGATGGCTTTTAATTAAAGTAAATAAACAATGAGATTAAAATGTAAATTACAAAAAAACCACCATTCAGATAATTCCATGTTGGTTAAATTTTTTTCTATGTGGTCGCCAAAAGCACACAAGTAATTTAGTATTTCAAACTGATTTTGCAAATAGATTAGCTGTTAATGTAAAATTGTTAAGCAAATCATTTCAGGAGACAACCATTCTGGGATACAGTCACGGGAAGAGGTCGCATATGCAAAACTAGGCTTTGCCCAATTGATTTCCAATTATAAAATCAGAGGCTCTAGAGTTTATGGTTAATAGTCCTTCCCTTTAGCCTGAAAAAACAAACTTGCAGCTTGTGCTCCCAACAAATCCATATCCAATGCTCCTCACTGCATTAAGGACCGAGTGTGTGTCCTGGCACGGAGCAGCACGGAGGGAATCACAACGCCTCACTGAAGGCCAGCCATGGAATTAAGCCTACAATGCCTCACTGATGACCAGCTGTGATATGGCAAATTGCTCCTCAGAATAAAGCTACAATAATGTCTGTTTGGGGGGAAAAAGACGCCACAGGCAGATTCTACAAGGGCTGAATAAATTTAAATGCCCATACTGTGTAATTGCATAATGTTATGTTTTCCTTCATAGAAAGATACTGGCTAAGAATTTCATGTATTTAATCCATTCATTCTTCAGCACCAAGTGTAGACTGCCAGGACATCTGAGTCTCTTGTCTCATTTAATCTTTGTATGAAACTGGACAATTCTCAGGATGAATAAAAAACCAAATAGTGCAGTTCTGCTTACTAAGTGTGCTCAACATAAGGACATTTTTCTGAGTACATGCTGCACCTTCATCAAGGATTAAAGTGCCACAAACATGAGTATTCTTTGTCTACAGCAGCAACAAATCAGGAAAATCTTTAATATATGATGTGCAAGAGCATTTGATTAACAGATCTGCCTATCTGGTTTACATTACAGCTTTATGCAGTGTACAAGCCTCACATTTTAGAAACTAATGATTTTTTTTTTTCTGAGCTCATAATTTTCTAATGATGAAATACTAATACATTCATAAACATTGCAAACCTTTTTCTCGGGGAATCTAAATCCTGTGTTGTGCTGCATGATTACTCAAATAATAAATCACTGCTCCTCACGACAAGAAGAGAAGAATTGTGATCTATACAACTTGTCATCTCCATCACTGATGTTTACAAATGAGTGCATTTAATGATTTGGCTGCTAGAAATTTCACCTTGTAATACTTGCTAAAACTTACTCATCTTCATTATTTTTCTCTCTAAAACTGAAAAAAACCCGAACTTTTTATAAAGAAAAATATTTTCTGGATAAATTATTACTTTCAGATCTGGGCTTGATTTTCTGCTGCATTATTCCACTTGCACATCTATGACAGTCAGCAGAGATGACATTTTTCGAAGAAGGAGGTTTTTTCTTGCTCTGCTCCAGCCCCTTTATCACCCATTCAAAGTTAGACAAAGTAATCTGGAAAACAGTCACACAAATCCAGTTCATATATCTAAGCAACAGGTTTTTAATCACATATTGATAGCAGACCAGCTTGCGAGCCAGCAGTCAAATTTTGTGGTGGCATCACCCACAGATGTTTCACAGAAAGCCAGACACAGGGAGTTGTCAACCCACTGTGAATCAATTTATTCATTCTCACCAACTCTCCAGCCAATTTCCTCCTTCAAGGTGCAAATTAGCAATACAGATGTATTTTCTGAAAAGATCTCCAGCTTCAGGTTTTTAAGAGCAAGTTTAGAGCCTGTTGGCTCTCGTCCAGTGTAGTATCAGTTTAACACTGGAGGAATTCTTCTGCAGGGAGCCACATCCCCAACCTTGAAGCAACCTTTATAAACATATATTTATATCAGGAATTATGTCTCTGCAGACCTGTCTTAAGACTTCACAGCCACAGTCAAGACCTGGTAGAAGGCTGTTGGATTTTCAGCCACTTCCATGAGTAGAGTAAAGCCCCAAGAATTTGCCACTGTTTTAAACTATGTTTGACATCGTTAATATTTGGGACCAGAATTTGGAGGAGACCAACTATCCAGAACTACTGCACAAAGGAGAAGGAGCTTTAGGAATTTTTAGCTATGTAGAACAGTGAGATATCTTGCACCACTTCAAGATGTATTCTGGCTGCAATGACCTTGAATGGAAGGAAAAAGGAAACTGGAAGTTGAGTCGATAAATTACCCAATAAAGTCATTAAAGGTCTGTGACAAGATGAGATGAGCAGCAACAAAGGGTAAACAATGGCATGTTGCACCTGTTGCACACAGTCTAAGCCATGTAGAGGGGAATTGTGTCCTTGTCATTTTTATTTACTGTAAGAACTTTCACAGATCAACAGAGAAATAAAACACAATCCCAAAATGGGTGAGGCTGGAGGGGCCCAGGGGCTGCTCTGGTGGCACCTCCCTGCTCCAGCAGGGCCATCCCAGAGCACAGGGCACAGGAGCGTGTCCAGAGGGCTCTGCAATATCCCCAGGCGGAGGAGACTCCGCAGCCTCTCTGCACCATCTGCTCAGGGCTGGGCACTGCCAGGGCAGAAGTTCTGCCTCCTGTGCAGGGCAATTGCTGGGCTCAGCCCCTGCCCGTTCCTCTGGTGCCGCTGCTGAGCCCGGGAGCAGAGCCGGGCCCTGCTCTGCCCCTCCCTGCACACAGGGACACCCAGGGACACCCAAGGGACACGGGGGGACACCCAGGCCTGAGGGCCCCTCTCGCCTGGGGCTCCTCTCGAGGCTGAGCAGCCCCAGCTCCCTCAGCCTTTCCCGGGCACGGAGATGCTCCAGTCAAAAAAACAATAAAAGTCTGTCAGATTCTCTACTACCCCTAATATTTAAAGATTTTTTTTCTCCCAACATTGCAGGGTGATATTAATAATGGTATAAATCAGTTTGACTGATAGAAAGTAGATTGAATTTACCTGCCTAATTATGCCTCACTTTGGCTTAACTGTGAGCACTGTGGAGAACAGACAACTAACCCCAGTAGGCTGCTCTGCTCTTCTGCCTTAGCACTCGCAACATTGGTTTCTCTTGATAAAGTATTTCAGAGGATCAAAGCAGAAGAGTATGTAGGTAAGAATCAGCAATGAAAATGTTTCATTCACAATATACTCGCTACCCTTTTTTTATTTGACTAAGACTGCTTCGAGCAAAATATTTCATTCCCGCTCAGAGATGCTGTAACGTTTTTATTAATATGCATTGTTCTTGTGTTTTTTAAACCCCACAAAATTGAATCTAAAATAATTCTATCCCGGACCTTGAGAAAGTATTTTGTACCTGGCACAATGGCACTGCTCTCTTTTTTTTCACATTCACCCCTTTTTCTAATATGCAGATAATAACAATCCATGGCTATATAAACATAAACACCAGAGACTCCATTTTAACCAGGGCACATAAAACAAATATACAGATGTGTAGAGACAAAGCAGTGCCTCACAGATGTAGGGAGCCATACAAATACACAGTTTACATGTTTATTATTGCCGGTGTATTCTTGACTCACTCTTGCAAACAGCCTCAGGGTAGTGACTCCAGCAGGGTGAGCGTCGGCCAAATCCAACAAAAGGAGGAAAAACAATACATACATTTTTCATTTTTCTTATGGCACAAGACTGAGCACTCTGCTCTGCGCAAGAGTCCCTCAAGAGTATGAGGAATATCTGCTACAAAAGGCTTTAGGGTGCTCATGAGTGACTGTTCCCTTTCCAGCTACAGAAAAGCTTGTAATGGATTCTTCTGTCTCTAGGGAAACTTTTAAAACCGAACCAAAATTTCAATATTATTTTGCAGATAGAATGAATTTGTTGCTGTAAACCTAACTGCAGATGCACAGATTTTATTTAAGCTGTATTTTTAGAATAAATAAGTCAAAAAATCAGTTTTGAAGGGGTAAGCTTTTATCGAAATTAATAGGGCAGGACATGCAGCTGGCTGACGTATGGCTAATGTGGTGCTTCTCAGAGCTTTTAACACACTTTGCTGATTGTTTGTTCAAGGCATATGGTTTGAATGAGCTGGGCAGTGCACAGTGCAGCTGGCAGACTAGATATCCAAATCTGGCAATAAGCCTCAGTTATGTGGCACTAGGTATCAAATTTGCCTGAATTTTATGTTATGAATTCTGCCATATCCATGGAAATCTGAAGCTACTTCAGACTGTACTACAGTAGATGTCAATGCTTCGAATCTTGCAGCATTAACTGCAGCTGACCTGTGTCGAGGAGGAATGGTCTGAAAAAGGCAAAAGCTTTTTTATAGAGCAAAAAAATTACAAAAAGCTTTCATTACACAAACCCAGGATTTTCAAAACGGGGAAGCATCATTTTCTCTAGTGCACAGATTGGGAAACTGTGACAGGTGCTGTTCCAAATACGCATCCATTTCAATCAAGCAAAGAATAGGAAGTTTTTGGCAGCTTGTCCTGTTTTCACCATTACCTCTCATAACCCAAGTCAATGGTTTCGGCCTCAGCTCTGATATTCAGGAAGGTCTACAAAACTCTCCAACACTATCTGAATACAATTTTTGTATTAATTTAATAAATGAAGCATCATTTTTGGACTCTCAGCATAATAAACTCTCATTTGCACTGAGTAGATTCATAAATTCATGCTGTTAAAAACTGTTTTCATCAGAAATGGGCAAACCTCCTGTGGTGCCCATTCATATTCCAATTCTGAACTGCAGGAGTGTCTTTGCCAGTCACAAGTGCTCAGTTATTATTGCAGAGTTTCCTTTATTGCTGCTTGAAAAGCCAATATAGTTACTAAAAGTGACTCTCTCATCTCAGGGTACACACAACTGCATATTTCTGAGTGCATATTCACATTTTTTCAGTGAAGTGCATCCCATTTTTATGCCACATGAACCCAGTGTGATGAATTAAGATGAATACTAAGAGAAACAGAGAAGCAGCAAGTTCCCTGCTCCAGATCTGCCTGGCTGTGTCAAAGTCTTGGTAATAAAAGGTGTGTTTGTTGTAATGCAAATGTTTCACTGAGCTCCAAGAGAATTCCAAGAACAATGGATGCCTCAAACAAATAAATACAACAGCACAGAGTCTCTATTCATCTCAAATATTAATCTCCCAAGTTTAGAAAGAAACTAATTTTCTGAAATTCCTATTTCCAACAGAGAAAGTCTCATCCATTTGTGAGGCTGACCAGTATTTTAAATGACAATGAATAGGTGGACAATTAAAAAAAAAAAAAGTAAAAATAAAGATTAATTCCTTTGAAATCTTCCTTTTTGCTATTCCCACAATCCTTTCTTCCCACTCTCTAAGTTGTCCTAATGATAATGCTGAACATGGAGTCAGCACAGATATGCTACACTTGGACAAATTGAAAGTAAATGGCAAAGGATTTTTTAAAAAAATTATCTCTCTCAAACTTCAGTTTCCTTATCAGCATAAAGCAATGCAGAGAAGGAGAAAAGTAAGTATGAGGAGCAAAGGTTGCATCTTCTTATAAGAGAAGTGCTCCACTAAGTTCTTGAACCTTTTGAAGCTGACCCTGTGAGCAACGAATTGAATGTGCAAAGGACACTGTTTTACAGGACAAAAGGATATAAAACACAATAAAAATGTCAAATACACTGAAGTGAAGTTTGTGGAAGCTCATTTCAGTAGCAGGGAGGCACAATGCAGCTGGAAAAGGTGTGTGGTACCATTTCTAGTTCAGCAAATAATGCAGGACTTGTACAAGCTCACCCAGCAGATCTTTAGAGCGGTGTCACCGCGTATGGCCTGGCTCGTGCCAGGGAATGTGCCGCTCCTCTGACTTCCCTGCTGTGGCCTTTGCGCTGCCTGCACTCTAAGGGGTGCTTTTCATTATTTTAAAATTGTATTTTAAAAACTGAAGACATTATCCAGCCCTAAGACTTGACAAAATGTGCAAATATACATTCTTTTAACTGCAAGGCCTGATTTACAGACAGGCTCAAAGCATGTGCAAGCTTCACAAGAAACACTGGCTGATGTTAAGCCCAGCTATATATAAAATAGTCTGAGGTATAGTTCAAAGAATATTGAGAGGAAATAAGGAGTGTTAGAGGTCATCTCACCTACAAAGAAGAAGTGCCATCAGAGGATGACAAAATTTGATTTCCTAAGCAACGCCCAGGTCATTTAACTCGTGGGTCCAGGTGAGGTCAGCTCTCTAGCACTAATCTGGACATTGGCAGATGGCTTCTGAGAGTCACAAAGACACTTAGAAATCCACCAGCAGCTTCAGCAACTCTACCCGAACTCTCTCTAACTCTGAAACAACGAAATGCCTTTTTCCAGGCTGGAAAAGAGCTGCCAGCCGTCCCTGTGCACAGATGTGAGCCTCCCACATCAGCTGGGTGTAAAACCAGGCACACGCTCTCACAGGGGCCCTGATGGACAGAGTTCCACAGCCAACCTGCAGAGAAACGGCAAACGTGCTGACAATGTCCTCACCCAACTCTCTACCCATATAATTAGGCAGGTGTTTGAAATTCCTCTCCCCAGGGCAGAAAGCTGAACAGCAGCTCCCACCCTTCTCGATTCCCTTCCCCAAAGTTACACTGTTTCTCTTTACCCCTGGTCTTTATTCTGCTCGTGATGGTTAAATTTTTTGTGCAAAGGTAAGAACTTTCAGAACAGAGCCACCTCAGACTGTCAGGACCCCTTGGAAGAAGGTTCTTTCTCCTCTGGAGAAGGAATACTGGCCTGAGCTATGAACCAGACTCCGGAGAGGGTCAAAACTGAAGTTGTGTTACAGGTGCTTTCTACCTGCGCTTAAATTCCAGGCAGAGACAGGTGATCTGAGCTTGTTCCATCAGCAAATAAACCCAACAGATTATCAAAACTGTTAGGCAAGTCACCTCATCTCCACTGCTGTTTTAACTCAGGCTAAAAATATAACTTCTGTATTGAGGGCTTTTGTTCTTTCTCGATTTTTTATTGTTGTTGTTGCTGTTGGCTTTTTTTTAATCATACTTTCACTAGATTTAAGAAGCCAATTACTGAATACCCCATTTTTACCAATGTTTTCACAGTGAATTAAGACAATAATTAACAAAAAACTCACTAAGCATATTATCTTAGAATTCAAGTGTTATAATTGGAAGAACTCAGTGGATATTTTCACGGTAATGCAAAATAGAAAAATCTTGACCCAAGCACATAAAAAACCAAATTCTGACCTCAATTTTCAGACTTTACATAGGACAGCCATGGAATAATCTAGCTAACTGAAAATGGAATTTTAAATCATCCAAAAGCTGGTCTTGAAGAATGAGCATATTCACACCATAAAATTCTGAATTACCAACATAAGACTACTGCTGCATTTAAATATGCAACTGAAGGCAAGCCAAACTTTTAAACTAGAATAAAGAAAAAAAAAAAAAATCTTCTCTGAGCCATCTAGAGTCTCCTTTAGCTTAAACGCAGTGAACATGGCAGCTATCTTGCTGGGTTACACACTACCAGGGTCCTGGTGAATTATTTACAGCTGGGGACTCAAATGCTCTCTCAGTATCATCTTTCCCTGGGTTCTGTACTCACCAGAGCCCTTGATACTGAAATGAGTGAGAATAGAAACGAGAATGTTCAATTCCACAACAAAAATGGAGGCTGAAAGGTTTCATTGTAGGCCCAGCACAGATTAAAGTGTCTGCTCAGCCTGAAACCAGTCCTCAGCTTTGTATCTGCAGTCCCTTAGGGCTTCCTTGTCTCCCCCTTCAGCGTGATTTATGTCAGACAGTTTGGAATAAATTAACTGTTCTGCTGGGTATTGCAACTGAGAGGAATCTAAAGACATGCTGATTTCTTTCTTTATTTCCCTCCCCCTCACATTTATTTTGCTCAACACAGTAAGAGAAAACCTGCATCAAGATGTGGTTTGGAGTCCTAAGTGGGCAAAAATAGAACTGTTTAGAAAGGCTGTAAACTCCTGCTATAAGCCAGCGTTTAAATAATGTATTAGACATATCTATATATACACAAAGACACAACACACGCACTGACTAATGTATATATGTGTGTATGTGTATGTATGTTCCCTTGCAGTTCTGTATTAATCAAATGGAATATTCTGCAGTAGAAATACAGTACTAATAAGTCAAAACAGCACTTCTGTTCGAGTTGCCTTGTACAAGCTTATTTGAGTTCTAATTGTGTGCTGAAATTCTTCCCTTTAATGCCTAGGTCTATTTGAAGGTTAGCTTTTGGTCCCATGGAGATAAAGGAAAATGTGCCAACATTTGAGAGATTTGATTACCTGTATAAAATTATGCTTGCTCATTTTTCCTTGGCAAGATACTCTTGGGGAAAGTTATATTAAAGAGGGAATAGAAACAGTGTACATCCAAAGAAAATATTTTCCAATTATGCTTCACAAGATGCAGAAAATATTACTTGTTATGGAGGATTATGAATGAGATAATTACTGAGAGCCTAATGTACCTAAAGCTACAATAAAGGACAGAGAAAATCATTAATAAGTGGTTATTGACTGTTCTTCCTGCTCTTTGTAATAAAAGGCCAGACCAGTAGCAAGGACAAACCTTTCCCCACTTTGGCTGTTACAGGTTATACACAAGAATACCTTTCCTACTTACACAACCCATCATTAATTCCTATAAGTGAAACCATAGCAGCTTTGATTTAGCACCCAAAACACTTTATGCCTCTCCAAACAGCCTTAACAAGAAATGTTTCATAAGAAGAGTCAATTGAAAATAGTAGAGATTTAGAAATACACAGGATGAACGTTCCCTCTTTTAAATTATTTCATTGCACGCATTCCTAATGAGCAATCTGCACTTCCAAAAGAATCCAGACCAGTGTTCCATTGGTAAGGCACAGAATGACAAAACACTTTTAAAGATTAAAGGATGTCTCATTACCCCTTTTTGATTCTCTGATGAAATAAATGATAACCCAATTATTTCTGAGAAGCCCAGCGAAGAATGGTTGAGCTCCCACATCCAGGATTTCTATACAGGTGTGATCAATAGGGGAGATAATAAAATAAAGAATTTCTGAGTGGCTGCAAATCTTTTCTCATTGCAAAGCAGAAAGTGGTACCACGCGCAAAATTACCTTCAGCGCATTCTCTGTTCTTTCCCTCTCGCCCTTTCAGCTCCCAATCCTGCTGCATCAAGGGTGAAGGCACAGTCACTAGAGAAAAGTTCAACAGCATTTCTAAAAGAATGGGAAAGGTCACGAACATTACAAGGGTCAGCCTACATGGACTTGCAGTGCCTGAAGGAAGCCCACAAGAAGGATGGAGAGAGACTATTTACAAGAACCTGGAGAGACAGGACAAGGGGGAATGGCTTCAAACTGAAGGATTTAGGTTTAGATTGCATATTAGGAAAAAATTTATTCCCTGTGAGGGTGGGGAGGCCCTGGCACAGGGTGCCCAGAGCAGCTGTGGCTGCCCCTGGATCCCTGGCAGTGTCCAAGGCCAGGTTNTTGGACACTGTGGAGCAACCTGGGAGAGAGGAAGGGGCTCCTGCTCATGGCAGGGGTGGCACTGGATGATTTTTAAGGTTCCTTCCAACGCAACCATTCTATGAACCTTCACCCTGGACTGATCTCCCAGCGAGGGCAGCAGGGGAGGGGGGATTCTGCCCCGGTGCCCCCTCAGGTGAGACCCCACCTGCAGAGCTGCCCCAGCCCTGGGGCCCAGCACAGCAAGGACCTGGAGCTGCTGGACAGAGGCCAGAGGAGGCACCAGGATGAGCAGAGGGATGGAGCAGCTCTGCTGGGAGGAAAGGCTGGCAGAGCTGGGATGGTCCAGCCTGGAGAGGAGAAGTTTTGGGGTGACCTCACTGTGGCCATTCTACATGACAAGAAAGCCACCCAAGTGCTGTGGTTTTCTTGTGTTCCTACACTTACTTCATGCCAGAAAGAGCAATAGTTTCCCTAATGAAACAACTGCCCTGCTGGTCATTGTGGTCCCTCTTAGCAGAAATCCTTTTAATATTCCCTTACACCCCTACCAACCTGCTCCTACCCAACACACACACCAGTTTTCATCTCAGTGTAGTCAGTTGCTCTTTATTTCACCTCCCTGACTCCACCAGACCCTGCATAAACTGTATTTTAGACTTTACAGTAAAGACATTAGGATGGACTGGATGTCTAGTGAAACTGGAAAACGGAGCCACATCTGCCTGGTTCAGAGTTGGAAAAGTATCTCTTGTCTTATCCAGTTATTCTGCAATTTGCAAAATTTACAGATGTATTTCTGATTCTGAATAGACTCTGTCTGTGAAATAAATACTGCCTCAGCCAGTGCCATGGTTTGCTCACTCTCTGAGTATAAAACACATGCGTTTCATCCCACATTCAAAGCACTGCAGTGAACCTACTGTCTCAGAGGGGACCTCCAGCCTGACAGAGCAAAGTTTTGCTTTACTATCCCCATCAGTCTGTCCCCCATAGAGAACTGCCTGCTACAATATTTGTGCAGAATGTATTTGATTTAGATAGAAACATTTACTGAAAAAATTCCCTTAAAAATCCAATTATTTGTTACTGAAAAAGTTCCCTTAAAAATCCAAATATTTGGTTTTGCATACAAACTGCTCAGTTCCATGCATTCCTTGGCTTATCAGTGATAGGCAGGAATGAGCAGGTGGTCTTTTGGAAGAGCAGAATTTAGATCAATTACAAAATAATTATTTGATGGAATAATCAGTGCCATTGCCTTCTCCACAGAAAGAGAAGTCTAATGTTGCCTGACAATTTCGTGTTGTACATTTTCTTTCCTTATTTTTGAGCTATGATAACTCCACTGTGCCAGTAAGCCCTATGTTCAACATATTAAAATATACACATATTTCCTACTATATTTCATTTCAGTTATTAATAAATAGCATATCCCAATTAGACAGTAACAGCTTTGAGGCAGGAATTGTCTCCTACTCAACAAAATGGATCAAACTTTTAGCCAAAGCTTCTTAAGATAAATGGCAGCATTAACAGCTTTCACATTTACTGCTACTTGGTGCAGTCCTCATTTGCTGTAGCTGAGTGTGCTTTGAGGATATGTACAGCATTTAAAAAATTTGCCCAAGAAACAATTCTACATTGAGATCTCTTAAAAAAACCCCACAGTTTAAATATCAGTTTGGTCTTACAGACTAAGTAAAATCCTGGTATATTATTTAAATGATTAAAATAACTTCCATTTGTTCATATGAAAACTCAATAAAAAGTCCTTGTATATTTAGAGCACCTGCTCTCAGTTCATGTGAGATAGCCAACATCATAATCAAGACCCATTAATTAGAAGAAATAAATGAACAAATTGGAAATATTGTGTTGGCATTAAGTCACGTTTCAGGTGATTTTATGTGAAGAAAGAAACAAGCATTTTCCCTTTGCCTCTGGATGTTGCATTTTCTCGTCAGTCTGGCAGGACGACACCAGGAATTGCGAAGTGTGTCAATGGTCTACGTGAAATGCTTTAGACTGCATAATAATTAGAGAAAAGGTGGCCTGAAAAACAGGCAATTTAAAATAAAAAGAAAAAGCAAATGGGAGTGAAAAGGGAATAGCAAGATAGCAAGTATGTCAGTAATTCAATTTAGAAAACTTATTCTGTAAAAATATGGCAGATTTTCATTAAGCTGTTTGAGGTGAGCACTATGAGATTCTGAGCCTTTTGCATCATGCTTTAACACACAGGTTCACGCTGCACCAATTCTGCTGCCAATTATCCCAGACTAATTGAAAAAAATAAAGTGGGGTTGCCCATTCGCTTTAAAATGCTGACTACTTAGGTTGGGAGTACAACATGTCATAGATCCTGGTGATGCTTGTGGCATGATGATCTGAGAAAATAACGGGATGGAGAGGCGTGGTTTGGTCCAGCTGCTCTGCCCTGGTGTGCCGCACAGCTGGATGTCCACCCCCAGTTCTGCCCATACCAAACCATATGAGATTCTGAGCCTTTTGCATCATGCTTTAACACACAGGTTCACGCTGCACCAATTCTGCTGCCAATTATCCCAGACTAATTGAAAAAATAACGTGGCGTTGCGCATTCAATTTAAAATGTTGACTACTTAGGTTGGGTGTACAACATGTCATAGATCCTGGTGATGCTTGTGGCATGATGACCCTAGAAAATAACGGGATGGAGAGGCGTGGTTTGGTCCAGCTGCTCCGCCCTGGTGTGTGCACAGCTGGATGCTCGCCCCCAGTTCTGCCCATACCAAACCCCTTTTCTCCCTGGTGGCTGTGCCCTGTTGCACACGCAGTTCCCTCAGCCAGGGAAAGGAGAATTAGCTAGCGTGGCTTCTGGATGGAAACCAGGGAAGGACCGGGGCCCTCCGAACTGCTCTGCAATCCCTCTTGCTGGCTGTGCCTGCAGCGCTGCTGCTCGCCTCCAGTGATGCTCGGCGAGCCAGCCTTTTATTCCAGCACATTCCCAGGCTGGAACTCAAGCCTCAGCTTTGCCTCTGCTCACCAGGGGCTGAGTGGGAAACAGTTACAGAGCTCAGACCCCGCAGCAAGGAAAGGGATGTCTTCTGTGGCTCCTAATGATTCCTGCGGTTAATTTGGGAATGCCATTGACAGTCTCCAGGGAGAGCTACACTTACTTTTGCTTAGCTGCTGGCATGACTGCTGTAAAATAAAGGCTTTGAAAGAAATCCTTGCAGGGGAATTTTCACACTAAGAGGGAGTCCTCAGGAGAAAGGAAAGTTATAAATTACTCTGGGGCACTACAGGTGTTCCTCAGGGATCACCAAGAGGCTATTCAAACACATTAATATTTGCCTAAATATCTTTAGGAAAATTATCTGCATTTATTTTACAATTCTACATGCCTCACACATTACTTGCAAATAACAGTCACCTTTAAATACCGCCTAAAATACTTATTGCAGCAAATTATTTCTGTAATGAAACTGACACCGTAAATTGCCCAACATCGACATCCCTGGCTTTGTCAAAAAAACCCCCAAAACCACAACCAAATCCAAAAGCCAAACATCGAAGAAAAGACCCTCAGCTGTGAATTCCTTGGTCTGTTGCACCACACATACTATGGCTTCCTTTTTTTTCCTTTGACTTTACCAGAATAGGAAGAAAACCCAACTTTTAAAACAGAACTTTCAAGAAACTAAATTTATGCAAACTCATTCTCATTATTTTCACTTGAAAACTTGCTTTTCTTGTGATTCCTGTGATTGTATATTTATGACATCCTAAAAATACAGTGCTGCCCAGCTGCTACAAAGCCTTTCTCAGGTGTGGCTCAGTTCATGAGGTATCCCCCACTTCAGCTCCACAGCTCTTACTGGAAGCCTACAGCCACCAAAGGAATTGCTCCCAAAGCATTTCTCATTTTAATACAAAATTAAGGGTTTTGTTACACAAATCCATGGCAAATTGAGGAATGTCCTATCAGGACCTGAGAACAATAAAACTTTTCTTTCACTTTGCTGGTTGAAAGACACATCCTGGCACTTTTGGGAAATCACAGCTACCTGAGAGCTCATCGATGGATGGGAAATATGCTTGTCAAGTTCAGCAAGGACAAACTTTTAGCAAAAAACTCCCCTCACAATTGGCACTAATTGGTAGTTAAATTGACAACTGGAACTGAAGCATCCTGACAGCACGAGGGGTGGGCCCTACAGGTAGAAATTGAAAACCATTTACTGAAGCAATGTTGGAAAGACTAAACGATCATAGGGCATCTCAGAATATCACGGGGAAGGCTCAACTCAATTTTTCATACTGTCACTTCAGCATTTTGCATGTAAACCTGGACAACATTTCACTGAGAGAAAGATAAAGTGTTCAGATCAATATATTGAAAAGCACTCAAGCTTCTAATTCTTTACAAACAAACAAAATGCTCAATATTAGCTACTCTTTTTCCAAAATATAAGAAATCATTGTAGTTCTAGAAAAACATGACAAAGAAATTTAAGTGAATAATGCAAAAGTAACATATACCCTTCCTCTTTATTAAAAAAAAGCAAATTTTAAAAAAACAAACAAACAAACAAACCCAACACAAATAAACAAAATAAAACAAAGACCGATCCCAAACAGAACAACAACAAAACAAAAAAAAAACAAAAAAACCCCAAACAGCAAAACCCCTGCCCAACGTTTAAGTTACTCTTCACATCACAGACATTTTCCCACTCCATGAAAGAAAATACAGGCAGCTGATGAGGTGCCTGGTGTTTTGCAGGTTGACCTTTTAAGATGCTCGATTCATAAGTCACTGATAAAATGCCTCTTTGAAGTTATTACCAGTCCTGTTCTATAACTGATGTACACGAGGTTTAAGTTGTGTCTCTGCTTAAATTGTGGTTATATCATGCCGCAGGCTGGAGATGAAAGAGCATAAAAGTGTACAACTTTATTCAGGAACACTCCCAGAAATATACAGAAATGAGGTTTGCAGTGTCCGGAGATATGCCTTGTTTCTTGAATCTTAGAGAAATCAGTAAAATATTTTTTATACTGTACTAGAAAATTTAGACTCTGCTAGGTCAGTCAAACTGTTCTCCCTTAAATTTATGCTTTATATTTAAATTTCTTCTTGGAACTTGTTCTCAATTAAAAAGGAACAAATGAAAGTTGTACAGGCTCAGGAATATTTGTTAAAAACCCAATAATTTTATCAGACTTCTATAAAATGTTGTCTGCTATATTTATTGTCTTTGCAGTAACATTTAATTAAGGAGAGTTTTTCTTAGAGCTAGTTATACTCCTGCTTACTAAGCTGATTGAGACTATGCAAACTGGAGCATTCTGTGCAGCACACAGTCACCTCTTCCCTTTCAAGCACACAAAAGGCAGGGGGAATTAGTATTTTTCAAAAAGAATACAGTAGCAAAAATAATTGATATGTTTCAGCTTCTGGGAATTTATTAAACTGAAGTAGGAAAATTATTGTATAATTATGGTTGCAAAACAACAACAAAAATCTAAGGCTCAGAAGGCAATGTTGACTTTGCAACATTTCAGATACTGAATATTTTATGGCATGCATGTAAATCGTAGAAAAACATACAAGTGTGTATTAGAAAGAAAAGAGTAGAATCTATCTAATATGATGTTATGATTGCTCTTTTGTGAAAACTTTAACGAAAATTAAGGTAGGACTATGCTATACCTCATGAAACTTACCCTAGGACTTTGCTGCACCTGCATCTCCCAAGGATTTTTTCCACTCAGGGAAATAGCGTGTAATTCATCCCTCAAAACACTGCTAGCCTTAGTTATCTACATTTCTGGGTTGCATCACTTGAGTAGCACAGTATTTTCGGGCAGCCATCACAATGACAAGCTCAGTGCAGGAATGAAAAGTAAAACGTGAGGAAGTGACTCGTTTAATTAAAACCTTGTTTATTTTGCCTGTTTGCATCACTTTTGCTTCAACAGAACTAGTCGTGATTTTAAACAAGTAACATTTTACCATTTCCTGGTGAAGACAGAAAATGCATGTTGGCGAAGAAACCAAGGATTGCATAAAGCATGGATAATGTAGAGCATACAGCTCCAAGCTATTTATAAGTGCTCTCTGCATTTCCAGGTTCGGGTTTTACAGTAGCTCAGCCTGAAGCACTTGACTGTGAGAACAGGATGCCTCTCCACTGCTCCTCCTACAGGAAAATTGTTTCTCCTCTAAAGGCCTGCACCCAAGCACCAGACATCAAGGGAAAAATCTCTGTTGCTCCAAACAGCAAAAGTTGCCCAGCTCCCTCATCCCACAAGCCATACAAGAAAATCTGCATTTAATGGAGTGAAGAGACACAAACCACGTAATTCAGAAGCAGTCACAGATGGAAAACGCCTCCTTGAGCTCACCACAATAAGGAGCTAACTTGACCATGCTGGTCCTGAGCCTCACTGGTTTCCTTTAATCCAAGATATTCAGAGCACCTTCTCCAGAGCCCTGGACCGAGAACCAGGCACAGATGTGCCACAGGGGCTGCTCTTCCCTGCCACGCTCACTTCCCAAATCTCTCGTCACAGAGACAAGACAGGCAATATGTTATTTTGGGACTGCAAACAGGGAAATTCAAAAAAGTCTGGGGGAGCTTCTAGGACAAGCTGGGGAGTATTGCCAGTGGAGAGGTGTGACACAGCACCAGCCTGAGAGACTGCTCGTGGATTTCTGTGGCTGGACCTAAATTTGTTGGTAAGCCAGAAAACATAAACACAAACAAACTTCTGTGGCCTTCGCTCCCTCTTTTGTTCTCTCCATGCTTTGTGAGGTCTAACAAAGACATTCTGGATTCTGCAGCATGGATGGAGCACCCTGGATGTACAGACAGACAGGAACAAGAGGCTGGAGAGATGACACAGGAAGGGTGCTGGGCACTGCCCGGGCTCCCCAGGGAATGGGCACGGCCCCGAGGCTGCCAGAGCTCCAGGAGCATCTGGACACTGCTCCCGGGGATGCACAGGCTGGGATTGTTGGGGTGGCTGTGCAGGGATAGGGTTGGACTTGGACGATCCTTGTGGATCCCTTCCACCTGAGGACATTCTGTGATTCTACTTACAAACAACTGCTATTACATTAATTATCCCAGATTCTTGCTTAAAGCCATCTATTAAACCAGGTCCTAACCCATTTAAAGCATCACGAACAACACATGTTCCATAAAACAGGAGCTGCAATACCCCAAATGCAGCTTCCTAATGCTTTTTCACTTTATTACCTACGTCATTGTGAATTCGGAGGCTGTCTCTTGTGAAAGAACAGTGGCATTTGCTACAGCCCAGATTTCACAGCACATCTGCCATGGTGCTGTAAGTGCATGCAGAGGAGACGGAGAAAATGCAGCAGTGTATAGCAAGTAGAAGTTCTACCTAACTAATCAAGTCCACAGGGACAGCACACAGTGTCACAAGACATATCACTCTACACTTGAATGAGGTTGTCAGCCACGGGGAGGCTGCAAACTGCTGACAGCACTGTGCAGGATGGGGAGGCTTCTAAAGGAGACACAGAAGCTTTGTAAAGTACGTACCTGCTTCTGTGGGTGAAGGGGAAAAGCAAGAAATGAAGTACAAAAGGGTATCTGCAAATCTGTCTCTCAGTATTCTAGTGCTGGGAATAAACCCAAACTCATTTGAAGTGTGTTGCACAAACAGGAAAAAGATTATTTTACAGGTTTCTCAAAATGCACATATACATTTTTACATGTACAGATCAAAATAATATGGGACTTATTAAAATAAGAATGATATCAAGCTATTAGAGAACGTCCAAAGGAGGGACACAGAGCATGAAGCTTGGGTGAGGGGGGTTATGCTGAAGATCAGGAAAAGGCTCTTCCCAAGAGGGTGCTGGGCACTGCCCGGGCTCCCCAGGGAATGGTCCCGGCCCCGAGGCTCCAGAGCTCTGGGAGCGTTTGGACAGCGCTGCCAGGGATGCCCAGGCTGGGATTGTTGGGGTAGCTGTGCAGGGACTGGATGATCCCCGTGGGTCCCTTCCAACACAGGATATTCTATTCCATGATTCTATGAAAATAGCACGTGGCAAAATAAATGCAGTATGAATATAGCCAAAAAAATAAAAGAAAAACTAGACTATTTATGGCATTTTATAGAGAAATCTCATAAATTCAGAAAGCACTTATTTACAGATGTGTGAACACAAGTAGAGTTGTTTATTTTGAGCTCAATCCTACCAAACATAGTGACAAAAATTGGCATTAAAAGTGCATATTGCTCAAATTCATTCTAAGAGGTTCAAGAATGAAAGCAAGATTTGCTTCGGTCCTTTACTCGAGCCATTGAAGAAAAACATCACACTTTAAAAGGTGTTCACATTAATTCCTCCTATTAGTCTCACCCCAGATTATTTCATTTATTAGAGCGAATACACTGGGAATGCATTTATTACTCTATATCCATGCAGAACAGCAATGAATAAGCACCTTTGAAGTGTGGGCAGTTGCATTTCAACACTTAAAACTGAAGAAGAGTCTTTATGTTGGAAGCTGTTTTCCCTGGAAAAACTGACCAGTTTAAGAGAAGATGCTACAGATCTCTGTAATCCTGTCTTGCTAAATTTCTCTGCACTTCGCAAACTTTGGCATGAGACCTTTTTAACCAACAGGAGGAATGCACAGACTCTGCATTCAGGCTTTTACTTGAAAAGTGACTTGTGTTCTGTTTGTATCCTATAAAATTAATCTGAGTTTTCAGTTTTATGTTGCTGATATATTCCATCAATTCCATTAGAACAAAATGCTTCTACTTGGTGCCTTTCCACCCACTAACACGAAAACCGTTATTTAAGTATCAGTTCTATTCTGAGCAGTTCTTAAAAGCCGAATTTCCAATGGGTTTTAAAGGTACATTTGAGAAAATACAATAATTTCTGCTTCTGCGATTATTGTTTCTGTTTGTGCAAAACTTATTTTTGTATTTAGTCTCCAAAGCCCCCAATTAAATATTTGTACAAAACATACATGACTATGAAAAAGCACCAGGTACACTCTACAACAGTGTAGAGACAAAAATTATAACAAAGATCTACATAATTATATTTGCTTCAAGAATGATTTCTTTGAAGCAATTAACCACCAAAGAAAAGATTTGTTTGAAGTTTATACTATAACTTTCAACATGTAAAAAGCACATGCAAAGCAATACTGACTCTGTAACAGCACAAAGGCACATTTATATCCAGAAAAAGCAGCAAAAATGGGGCAGATGTTTGATATCACTCTCTCCACAATGTTAAGCCTCTCTGCACTAATTCACTATATCCTGTTTTACTGAGTGTCCTTCATTCAAAGCCTGGCAAAAAAAAGAAAAAAGAGAATCGAGGTAAATCACAGGGCAAAAAACATAGTCAATAAAGGCCCAGAACGAAGGAGATACCCCAGGTGTGCAAATCCTTTGGCGGGGAAAAACTCAAAAGGCTGCAGGAAGAGTGTAAGTGGAAAAGCTGGGAGGAGGAACCAGGTAAGTGCAAATCTACTGCGAGCTCTGAAAAGGAGGTTTCTTTCCATTGCAGTGGCTAAGAAACCAATGAGCGTGACAGAGGACAAACCACAGCCCAAATCATGGAGAAGGAAAGCATTTTGCTTGTGACATTCTGTACACCCTTAAGTTTTGGGAAGGATTGCCAAGAAGTATCTGTGAGGGAGTCCCTGCTTCCCAGCCAGGAAGGATTGAGAGCAGCTCTGAAAGCTGTGAGTACCCCTGGTCCCACTGACTGCACACCAGCCTGAAAGCACTCCCGGTACTCACGAGCCTTAGGAAGGAAAAATAAGTCAGAAATATGGATGATTTTTCTGGAGAGGGAGAAAAAATAAGAGAGAAGATTTCCAAAAATATTCCAAGTCATTTTAATGAATAAACCAAAAATTTCTCCCTATGGGAACAAATTTCACTTCTTGCTCATTTCCCTCTATAACATGCAGTGTTTTAATTATGGAGCAGTCTCAACAAATAGATTGCCACAGCATTTTAGCTAATTCTATTTAAAGTGCCAGCAGAAGATGGGATAATGTCTTCCTTGGTTTGGCTTAGTTTAACCTACCCACTTCTATTCACCAATGACTCAAACAATTCAGGATATTATAACCGCCAAAAAAACCCTTAAAATAGTAGAAATATTTAGACCTGGATATACCCTGAAAATCAAAATACCACAAAGTACAAACCCAGGATTCTCCCCAGCTACTCAAAATAATTTTAAAAGCTTGACTAAAATATTCCAGAAAGAATGGGTTGAATAAAACATTTTAAGATGTGAAATATGCACATTGCTGTCTCTGTGAAATTGAGATACGTTACTAGCCCCAGAGAAACAAATGAGAACAGATATGAAATACCTGATATAAATGTAAATTGACACAGCACCAAAAGTCACTGGATAGAAAGCTCATTACACCTTCTGACCCTGAGTTTTGCCTGGAAAGTGGCTACACTAGGGAAGATTTGGGAATGCACTTGATCTGTGTTCTCTTCAATAATGGACAGAGCTATTGACAGTCCCTATATTATACTATATGCTATTC
The DNA here is from genome assembly GCA_013398955.1 of Callaeas wilsoni. Lineage (NCBI taxonomy): Eukaryota > Metazoa > Chordata > Aves > Passeriformes > Callaeidae > Callaeas > Callaeas wilsoni. The sequence goes on from VWPU01005476.1 coordinate 159,526, forward strand.
ATTTATCCATAGAAATTCCAAGATTACCATGAAATTAACTGCTATCTATAATTTTGTCTAGTTTTTTTTTTACTCAACCTCAGTAGCCAGCTAATAAGACAATAATGCACTTGATTGTTGAGAGGGAATTGAAATTTAGTGATAAACAATTAAGGTATTTATACCTGTTCACTGCCAAACATGCATTTATGAACAGATCATTCCTTTCTAAGAATAATTCTAAGGATAATTCATCCCTGATGGATACAGATGGCTCATACAAGTGCAAGGCTGATTCACTGACTGGAGGTAACACGCTGAGCTACAGAATAAACTAACGCATGGCAACAAGCAAAGCTTTAGGGCAGCAGAAAAGCTGGGACACTGAAAAATATGATAATTTGCCCTGTGTTATCTTCCTGACTTTGAAAGTATATGACAAAATCCGTGGCAATAATGTTATTCCATATGTGTGCATAGACCTCCATATAAACTAGGACCTCACAATTTGCTGTATAGTCCACACTTTCCTTTTTGGTTCTTGTTTTGTAAAAATCCTCAGAGCATAAACAACTTGATTCGTCACACTGGAGACAGAACATGACCTATAGGTGTAACAACCTTTTGGAATGCACAGGAACATATTGCAAAGAGCTGCTTTGGTAAAAATCTTCAGCTGACAGAGGTGAGGAGTGGTGACTAATGACATAAAACAAAGGATGTGAACGTGCTTGTGGGCTTTTTTGACAAATGGAATATGCATATTTATGATGGAAATAGCAGATTAGCTAACTAGGAAACCACGTCTTTACAGTCAGGTACATTGAAAGCACAAATCTACAGATATTAGAGAAGAATTTCGGAATCACAAAGCACCTCAGTCTTAAATTCCTTAGAAGACTGAATGACTGAAGACTTTCTCATGTTATACATTTATACATTCAGAAAAAAACCCAAATCTTGCCTTACCCGGCCAACTAGGATTGGTTCAGGTCCAGAAAACTCTTCCAATACAAACATTTGATTCCAAACCCAGCCTCTCTTGGAACGGTGCAAAACTCTTTGTTCTTCATTTAGCCTTTTTAGTCCTGTACTGGATCCACTTGGTAGTACTTGAGATTGATTCATTGGAGCCATATAAATGGAAGGAAGGACAGTAATCCATAATATTATTAATGGAGTCCATGTATCCATAAGCATTTCCGTTAGTCTTTCTGGCATTGTACCACAAGCTACGCAAATCACCACAGAAATGAAATTATTATTTTGCTTTCCTCCAGACTGTAGCAATCCAATTCATCATGCAGTACAGAACATTTACTTACAGCTCCTCCATGTGTTTACAGCACAGTCAATGTAAAAATAGCTTAGATGATAAAAACATGATCCATTGAGTTTTCCAGTCATTAAAGATTCCTGGTGGGGGAAAAAAAACAAGAAAGTTCAAATCAGTGATTAAACAGCTTAGGAAAGCATTCTGAAACATCTTCTTTACTTTTACATCATAAACAAGCCATGTTAGGTTTTAAATTTGTAGTTCATAATATTATTGCATATTAAATGGATTAAAAATAAATTGATTTTGTGTATTCTTTATTGCCTGAAACACTGAGAGAAGACTCAGATGAAGATTACACACATTTAGGAAAATATTTAGGCCTAAGAGCTGGACAGGGCTTGCAGCAACCTGGTCTAGTGGAAGGTGCCCCTGCCCAAGGCAGGGAGGTGGAAATGGAGGATCTTGAAGGTTCCTCCCAACCCAGATCATTCTGGGATCTTGCAGTTCATCTGGGAGTCTGCAGAAGCTCCCAACGTTCTCACTACCCTGCACTTTTAATGTGGTCAATTACAAATACATATTTTGTCACACAAGCAAATCAAAATAATGTTCTTGCATTCTTATGCTCCTTTTCTCCACAAGAAAAAAGAAAACCTTCTCCTGAGTGTGCAAGGCTCCAGCAGCCCCATTGTCTGTTTAGCCATCACCTCTCTGCAGCAGCAAACCCTTCACAGCCCAGCAGAGAAACAGCACTGCTAAATCCTCTGTGAAATCCATGATTGCCAAACCAGACCACTACCAGGACCTAAGGAAACTCATTTATGCACATCTGCAATACAGGTCTCACTGTCTCTCCTCCACTTTCAGAGAAAACACACAGCCGTGTTTTATTTCAAAGACACTTTCCTAGATGGACACTTGGGAGCATTTCATCTTTGTTTCCTTGCCCACCCTTTGATGTACTAGAAGGTCACACCAGGTTTCATCCCAGTGTAAATATTCCTTGAAACGCAAAGGCAAGTTAACATAGCAGGGCTGATGCCCGAGGGATGGGCAAACCCTGAAGTGCAGCCATGGATCACATGGAAAGCTAGGTGGGATGTGGCTCCAGGAGAAGGGCTGCGTTACAGGGTTATGCAGTTATGTGAAAAGAGTCTTGATGCATTTTCTTTGATTCATATCCAAACAATCTCAGGAGAAACCACCACATACAAGAGAGTAGGAAGGCCTATTCTTAAGCTTACACTGTGTTTTAGGCTGTTTTTCTTCTACCTTAAGATCAATTCCTAGTGTTGCATGTTTATGAAAATTCTGAGAGCTTAGTTGGTTTTTTTGGGGGGTGGTGGTGGTTTGTTGTTCTTTTTTAAATTTCATACACACTCGTGGCTTAAAACATGCAGAACACCAGTAAAAGTCAGCTGTTCTTTTAAGAGCAAACAATGTAGAAAGTATTTTTTTTTTAAACCTCAGTAATTGCCAAAGCAACTGTGAAATCTGTTGCATGATAACCTGAAATAGTGAGAAACTTGTCTTGTTAGAAGGAGAGAGAAGCTGCTACCAAAGTGAAACTCAATCTCTCAAGCAGCATGGAAGAACGGTGAGCTAATAGTGCAGTGCTTTGACAATGCATCCAGAATGAGAGGAATATCCATTACAGGAGAACCTGGAGCTTTACAGGCCTCGTTGCCAACTGGGGTGGAAATAAAGAAATCAGAGAGTACAGCAAGCTCGTGCGAGGAAGTTTTGGGGAAAATGTGAGAGAAGCAAGAGAAGCCTTAAATGTGTTGACATTCTCTCAATCCCAGAAAAGGAAGAGGAGTAAACAGTCTAATGATGGGATGCATCAGTCACCCTCTGAAAAGCCTCTTCAGTCCAGGGAATTAAATGGAGTTTACTGCTGCTGCTTTCTTGCACATGTTAAACAGAGATTTCCACGGGCATGTTTGGTGGTAGAAGGTATCAAAAGAGAGAAACAGTCAAACTTTCATTCAAAGTGGTTGGGTTTACTCAAATGGGATCCTTTTTATATCTGACTGGACGAGTGGGTGCCTGTGCCTGCCAGGACACAGATTTTTCTCATTCTTTCAATGGAGCAAGAATCAAACCACAGGAGAAATAGAACCACTGTAAAACAGAGCAAGAGACAGGATCTTTAACCAATATCCAGGATTAAATTCAAAATGGGGGGACAGAAACTGAAAACACACCTTAAGGGTCCTTTTTAAGGCTTGAACAGAGCAAGCCGTAACACACTGTTCTCTTTCTCATGTGACTCTGTTTCTGGGTGAAAAATCACTTTGTATATAAACCCTGATAATGCCTCAGAGAAAAGGACCCAAGTGGGCCATGACTGACTTCCTTACACTTCCAGCACAAGTTGGTATAATTCTTCTTATCAACAGGAGCAAATAATAATAATAATAAAGCACTTCTTTTCATATTCAATAAGTTTTTGAAAATAATTCCTAATTAATCTACACAGCGTGCCTTCTAAAAGAGATTAAATAAATGAGATAAACCAATACGATGCTCAGAGAAACATTTTTGGTTGAAGAAAGAACAGGATATTTGGTTTTCACACTGCCACTCTCAGTCCTTGGAAAGCATTAAGTTCATTTCAGTGCATCCCTCCTCGGTTCCTCCCCCAGACTTCCTGCTTGTTACTCTTCATTTACTCCAATCAAATTTAGGTCCTATCCACTCACGCTAATACAGAAGATTCACTGTGACTGGACTGTCCTCACAGTAGCTGTGTGTTCAGCAATACCTTAAGGCAAACAAGTCCAAAGCACATCAGAAATATCAGCGACGCACACACCGTGCCATTAAAGCCCCGCTCAGTGAAACAGCCCTGTGAGGAGCACAGCTACACGAGCTCAGAGGACACAAAGCTGGGAGATTCTGAGCACTGACAGCACAGCTGGGCAGTGCAAGCCGAAGGAAAAAAATCCAATGGGACTTTGGCACGTCCCAGTTCTGCAGAGGAATGTGATCAGTGTGGAACGATCGAGCTGCATAAAGTTCTCTAAAGCTCAACCTGGTCAGAACGAGCCTTGTAAGAGTTATTTGAGAAAGAGACTCTCATTCAGGCTCTATCAGTGAATCAGGGCATACGCTTTGTGCAATGCATGGAGGTGGGATTGCCTCCACATTTCTTTGCCAGATTGGGAAATTCCCTTTGTACTCCACTCCTGGGAGCAGAACGCCATGTATGTGGCTGGGAGCTGATGGAAGGCATTTTAAATCTGTGGCCCAGCAATTTACACATTGGCTGATAGGAAAATCAAGAAGTACTTGGCAGTTAAGTTGTAATCCTCTGGATTAGGTGTATAGGAGGGGCTGATAAGGCTACTAAATCAGGCTATGATAACATATTAAAAGCCATACGTAAAAGACTTGGAAATCAAGAAGGAGGCACAGTAGCACTTTCCCTTCTTATGTTACCTCACGGTCTAAAGCAGCAGTGAGTATGGAATGACAGCAAAATTATTCCAGTGAAGCCAGAACCACCTTTTTTAAGCAACACAAAAAAGAGAAGCACATGGCCCTTTAAGAGCGTATTTCACAAAAACACAGAATTATTTGGGTTGGGCGGGACCTTAAAGCTCATCCCATTCCACCCCCTGCCATGCCCAGGGACACCTTCCACTGTCCCAGGCTGCTCCAAGCCTCCGTGTCCAACCTGGCCTTGGGCACTGCCAGGGATCCAGGGGCAGCCCCAGCTGCTCTGGGCACCCTGTGCCCGGGCCTGCCCACCCTCCCAGGGAACAATCCCTTCCCAAAATCTCATCCGTCCCTGCCCTCTGGCACTGGGAAGCCATTCCCTGTGTCCTGTCCCTCCATCCCTTGGCAATTGTCTCTCTCCATCTTTCCTGCAGCTCCTTCAGGCCCTGCAAGGCCACAGTGAGCTCACCCCAAAGCTTCTCCTCTCCAGGCTGGACCATCCCAGCTCTGCCAGCCTTTCCTCCCAGCAGAGCTGCTCCATCCCTCTGCTCATCCTGGTGCCTCCTCTGGCCTCTGTCCAGCAGCTCCAGGTCCTTGCTGTGCTGGGCCCCAGGGCTGCAGGCAGTGCTCCACCTTCATCAAGATTTTGCTAGTGTTGATAAAAGTATAATTTTTGCTTTTAATTTCAACATGTTCAGATGGCCTTGGGCTGTTTTCTTAAACAAAATTTCAGTGATCTTCTGAGTGGTTTCCCTGTACACTGTCTGATATATACAACTCCAGATCAACTCTCATCCAGCAAAGCTGTTTACAAAACAGCTTTAGTTCTCCATTCATCCCTGAGAGGGGAGAGTAATATTTAAAATATAAAGAATGTCTTTAATGTAGCAAATAGATGAAAGAAAATGCTCCACTATGTCATGGAGCAGAGATTCAAACAACTGCCTTACATTTTCAAAAACTTAAGACTGTATTCATAAATTTTGTTCTCCATGCACAGCCTATAGAGAAGTAGAGATAAAGCTGAGTGGTTTGTTTTCCACTCTGTGTGCTGATAGAGTTTTAGAAAAATATTATTCTGTTCACAGGAACTTGCATCTTGGAACACTACTCATAAAACTCAGCCATGGAGTGTGTAAGTCTTGTACAAGTACAACACAAAGTGGTTACAGAGAGGTTTATAACCTAGCAGGAGGACATAAGCAGCACACAGCTTCAGAAAACAATGTCACACGCATTGGGACCTCTTCTGGAACTCAGATCTAGGCAGGTTACCGCTGTGAGCTCATCCCTTGCATGCAGTTAGAGCCAGGTATGGCAGCGGACATTTATAGAGATATAAAGCTCATTTTGTGTATGAGTGGAGGAAAGCGCTTCTGATAGAGCTCATTTCACTACAATCATTTTAAAATCATCTTGTAGCTTTAAAAGGTGACCACGGGAAAGCAGTAATTTGTTAAAAAGATTAATAAGGTTAATAAAAGTAGTTGAAGGTATAAACTTCCCATTGAAAGAGAAGCAAAGTAAGATCATAAAAAGCTTTAAAAAAAATCTTTTTTTTTTTTTAATTTTCAAAGCACAGAATATTCATCTGGTCAAATAAACCCTTTATTACAATGCCAGTGCATTGATTTACACCATTACCTCAGTTTAAAAGATTTTAGAGCCACTCTAGTATTTCTTCACACAAGAGACGTGGAGAGTTGTCTTAAGAACTGCAGCAAAGTTTTTCCATTATTTCATTTGCAATGATGATATGCAGTATCTCAGCCCTTTGACCTCACTATTTCATTATGATGGATTTTATCAGTTCCTAAACAACTGTTATTAAGGTAAAAAAACTCCCTTGAGTACTGCTTTCTTTAAATGAGTTACACTAGAGATACCAAAAAAACCTGATGATTTTTGCCCAAAAGGGTTTTTTTGGTAGAATTTTCAGGATCCACTATATTTTGTATATTAAATAAATAATTTCTTAGATACTAATTTAATACAAGTAAATCCTCATTGCAATATAAGCAACCTCAAATAATTGATGAGAGGCCTTCATTTAATGATCACCTAGAGAGTGCCAGCCAGTGCCATTTCTTACCGGTTTTTTTCTCCCCACAAGTGTGGAATATCTGTTGATTTTATAATTTTGGTGAAGGTTTTTTGCGGGTTTTTTCGTGGGTTTTTGTGTTTTTCTTTTTACTTCACACTGTTCTTGTTTCTTAAATGTTTTAGATTTGTTCTTACCTCTCTAGGTATTGGCTACACTACAACTTTTGCTTCTTCATCCCATTTCTCAAGGATTCAGACAAGGTCCTTTCCCAGCAAAAGCAGCAAAAAGATGCAAAGCCTTCCCACAGTGGGAAGAGTGATTATCTTTGCTTCACTCATCCCTGTTTGGCAGCACAACAGAGCCTTACGTTTTCAGTAACAGAAATGAAAGGCCTTAATGCTCCAGTGCCACTTGCAGGAATTCTTCTTACTCTTCTTCATAGAATCTCAGAGTGGGTTGGGTTGGGTTGGGTTGGGCTGGGTTGGGTTGGACGGGACCTTAAAGATCACCTCATTCCACTCCCTGCCATGCCCAGGGACACCTTCCACTGTCCCAGGCTGCTCCAAGCCCCAGTGTCCAACCTGGCCTTGGGCACTGCCAGGGATCCAGGGGCAGCCACAGCTGCTCTGGGCACCCTGTGCCAGGGCCTGCCCACCCTCCCAGGGAACAATTCCTTCCCAATATCCCATCCAGCCCTGCCCTCTGGCACTGGGAAGCCATTCCCTGTGTCCTGTCCCTCCATCCCTTGGCAATTGTCTCTCTCCATCTTTCCTGCAGCTCCTTCAGGCCCTGCAAGGCCACAGTGAGCTCACCCCAAAGCTTCTCCTCTCCAGGCTGGACAATCCCAGCTCTGCCAGCCTTTCCTCCCAGCAGAGCTGCTCCATCCCTCTCACTTACAAGAGAACTGTGGTAAAGGTTTTTAATTTGCCATTAAAGCAGAAAAAACCCAAATTCCACCAGAATAGAACTGTCAAGACACCAACAAATAAACATGTCATCCTCGCCTGCATAACTTAGCTCCATACTTATCTTGTTTCCAGTACATATCCATTAAATTGTACCTGAACTTGATTTAAATCACCTTGGATAAGGCTGCATGCTCATGTTTCCTCTGCAAAGGAATGAATACTTCTTGCCGTAAATAATAATGCTTACTCCCCAGTGGATTATTTGTTTGTGTAAAGATTACTCACTTACTCACAAAATAGACAAATTAAGAGGCAGTTCTCCACCTAAGAGCGAGATGAAGAGGGAGTGAGGCTGTCACCAGCGCCGCTGCCATGGCAGTGGCTCAGATCCTGCTCACAGTGCCCACTGCAAAGTGCCACTTGCATGCCCTGGCTAGGCTCTCCTGCCTCTTATCTGCCAGCAGAACTGTGTGTGCAGTCACTCCCTAACCCAGTTCTGTCAAAATGATCTTGTTAACTTAAACGTCTTTAATAGTAAGTAACTGTTTCTAAAACCAAATCGTTTTGACAGAGCTGGGTGAGGCCATTCCTCATGCTATAATTCCACCAAGAGCAATTTTCATTTAAGAGCATCTTACCCCCCCTCAGCCCCCACAACATGCAAGCTACACATTTCAAATAATTGGTCTCCATTCCCATTCCTTCTCCACTGCATTTTACTGTCCCTGCAGTTGTGCTATTTGCCATCAATACTGTAAGACAGGCCAGTGAAATGTGGGTTAACAAACCAATTTGCAACAAAATCCTGTTCCAAAAGGTCTTTTCCTTCAAGATTCTAAACCAGATCATTGCAGAACTAAAGAACCCATCAACTGTAGGACAACAACAGAAGTTTTGAGAACTGTGCTGACAAAAAGCATATGAAGTTTCACTATATGCTTCAGAGAGCAGAGGAATAGCTGAATCAACAAAATTGAATGGAGGAAAACTTCTGGACAAGAGGAGAAAAACGCAATTAGGGACAGCAAACTACTTAAATAAATGTCTGACGGACTCCTGCTATCCAATCATGGTAACCTGCCATGGTTTCGTTCATTGATGCTGGAGGTTTCAGGGACAGAAAGCTCTCCCACAGACGTGCTGATCTGAGACCAGGCTCCATCAGGAGGGATCTCCTGAGACCCAGCACAGCGCAGTGCCCTGGAGAGGGGCTGGACACGGCCCAGAGCCAGCAGCCACACTGTGGGCCGGGCATGGCCCAGGCACTGCTGCAAACCACAACTACCCCGTGCAGCCGCACTAGATTTCACTAACACTGATTTTAAGGGACTGTTACGTCACCTGGAGTTAGCTGTAACACAGAAACGCATTAAAGCATTATCCACACATCCTTTCCCTCGGCCACACACCTGAAATTGCACAGGGAGGGAAATGAGATGGGAAGTGTTACATGAACTCTGCAATCGCAGCAGGGCGAGGATCCTTTGTGCTGTCAGAGGTTCCTGCCAATCCAAGTGCAAATCAATTGTCCGAGTTTATTTTGATATACTACTTGTGGCAATTTGCTTATGGCTGCCTGGGAAATCAAAAGCAGATATCTAAAGCATTATTTATTTCAGCAGCAATGGCAACAGCCACCACCTTTCTCCTGCTTTTCTCTTAGGTGTTCTGCCCTACCCACATACAGAGTAATTCAGTCAGCAAAGACATGTCACTATTTTTTTAAGCTTAGTCATGCTCTGCTACCCTTTAAAGACTTCTGCACAGTTCTTTAGGTTATTAAGTGAGTTCCTGAGCTTGTGTCAAACGCTAAAGGACTGTTTTAGGCACGGTGTTAACCTCTGCATCAGATAATAGCTGAGGGAATCCATGCACTGGGAAAATACAGACATGCAGAGCTACAGAAATGCAACACTTTCTTCAACATTTAAAGCTCTAATAATTACTGAAGGATTTATTCACCTATCTAGAAGATTATCATTACCAAAAGCAGGTTACTTCAGTTTTAGGCGTCTATTTCAGAGGCAAAGGGAAGGAAGGTTTAGAAAAGCCTTTCTAAAATAATTTCCTCTTCCTTCATTCCCTTACTTTGGTGCTTTAACTGGGAAACACCATAACTTGTGTTCTGGAGTGGAGATGAGGCTGCTACAGGATATAGGTCATTACACAACTTCACTGAGGCTTTGGGATAGAGAAAGTGACAACATCCATCACACTGAAATACATCTCAATATTATAATAAATTGTTTGTTATTATGTGACTACTTAGCATGATACTTTATCATATCTACAAAGTCTATTTTATGTGACTACCTAAACTTTTTTTTTGTAACGTTTGACAAATATTTGCTATCAGGAAATCCTTTCTTAAAAAAAAACAAACCACAAAAGAGTATTTTGACCCAGTGATATCATGCTTATTGTTCAACTTCTACTGGCATCAATAGAATTTCTTATTGGGGATATTTTTTTTACTCTCTGATAGTAAAATCAATGTGGGCCAGCTTTAAAGCTGCCAAGGCTCAGACTTTTTGTATATAAAGCTGTCAGTCTTTCCAGAAGCAGCCACTACTTTATGAAACCAGAATGCTTTTAAAGAAACCCACCAAGGGTGTCGTCAGAACCTTCAAACTATTTTTATGCTTTACTATCCCTTGCACTGTGCAGTGCTCAGGACTTCCAGTGTGCTACACGTGCTCAAGTACAGGACAAAGAGACAGCATGTGCTCCACAGCTTGCAGCTGAAGGTGAAACTTCCTCCCTAATGAAATAAGTATTTACAACATTTTAAGGTCATTTTGGGGTTGGTTGGTTGGGTGGGTTTTTTGTTTGATTGGGTTGGGGTTTTTTATGTGTGGATTTTTTTGTTTTAATGACAGCTGATACCAAAGTAATAGGTATTAAATGGCAATACAGCTGTTTTAGCTCTACAGAGGAACAGAAGGAAATTGCAACCTTCCCTTTCAACTTCTTACACTTGGACAAAAAGAAAGGTTTGGATTTCTGGGAGTCACACACTCCACTGATGTGCGTCAGAACATCATCTCATGATGCAGGTTCAAAACAGAGAGGAAAGACAAGACTTACAGAGCGGTCCAGAAACTTAAACGGAACACAAATATTTGCATCAGCACTCTTTTAATCCTATAGCAAGAGGAAGAAGTGATCTGAAGTAATTTTCATTCTCTCCAGTCCACTGATGAAAGCGATTTTCCTCTGACTAAAATAGAACTGCATTGCACGGTCTGCACAACCTCAGCCCATGGCAGCCTCAGCTGTCACACCCTGCTCCCTCCTCGGAAGGTGCATTACATAATTTGAGATCTCCATCACTCTGAAAAGAGAGAAAGGAGAAAAACAACCTGTGCTCGACATGAAGTGAGCTCATAAAAACGCAAACAGATTGGCCTGAGACTGAGAATTAGGTGTTAACCGTGCTCTGCCTGGGGCATTGTTTATCAGGAGACTTTCAGCAGCTGGGATGTGCTTAGCCTGTACTTCCTGAAAAAAAATCTTTAAATATTAATGGGGGACATAAATATCTTGCTTTCGGCCTTCTTTTTGGGCCTTTTTTTTTTTTAATATATAAGTATATACAACAGAACTTTCATTATTATTGGTTTTGCTTCATGAATATTGGGTATTCTCTACAGAATTAAACAAAACACAATAATTAAAGAAAAACCCACAAGTTTTCCTGACATGTTATCTGATTAAACTAAGATTATAAATTGTGACTGGACATCATGACTTAGTGAAAGCTACATAAACTCTCCAGCCACATGCAGGAACGTGTGTGTGCATTAAAAATTCTTTAAACAGGAAAATCTGAATATACCTGGACCTTTCTAACTGTACAGTCTGACTGCAGTCAAACTCAAAACTCTTCCGCTGAGATATGTGAAATTAGAAGTGAAGGTTTCTAATTTTGCACCAGTGAATTTGACGGCACTTTTACCATCAATTTAGATGAGTTGTTTGGAAAGAATTAGGGCTCTCCAATGTTAAACTTATTTCTTCTGGAGTTGCTAAGCTGAGATTTTGTGTGGTTTTTTCCTCCCATTCATTTGCTTTAATCTAACTTTTGGAAACACATAAAAAATAAAGGTCAGAGACCAGAACACAGAACTCAATCTAAACTTCAGTGACATTAAGTTTTGATGCTCTGTTACTTAAAGGGCAATCATGGCTGTTACATTTAATCCATAAGAGAGATTCACATCTGAAGTGTTGCAAAACTCAATTAGAGAATTGCACTTCCTCTTGAGTGCATGCACTCCATTTGCTGTAGTATTTAGGGCTTGGAAATAATATATATGTATAAAAATATGTAAGTTTTATATTTATATTTTTATAAAACATAAGTACATAAAATACATGCATATGATTCTGATCATCAGTGACTGCAAAGGAAACGAGTGTAAATGGTTATGGGAGTTCCTCAAACGAGGCTGAGCATCACTTCCCTGGAAAAAGCCACTCGGGGTGAACATACATGGAAGCTGAAACTGCAAACCAGGGACTGCCAAGACTGTTTTCATCATGAACTCCCATATCTTCTACAAAGACCTGATCAAGACACCCTGAGAAACACCTTTGAGAGCTTGCCTAGGGCTTGGGCACCGCAGGGTACGGGAGACACTTCCCATGGGAGCTTTCCCTTCTCAGATCTGGGACTGGGAGGCATTGCTAATCTCAAATCTGAGCCAGGGTGCTCATCATTCTCAATTTCAAGTGATTTCCACAAGACACATCATGATGAACACCTTGGAAAATCAATTCTATGAGAGCTATCACTGCAACCAACCCATGGATAAAGGCTGCTCTCATGGCTGAGGCAGGTGGAAATCAGATTTTATAGCATCTGACTCCAGGTAAAAAACTATCTGTTGATAACTGAACTGGTTCACAGATAATTTTTTTCTTTTCAGCTTGCACTTACTACTCCAGGTACCATCAGTATCCAATGTATTTTGGGAACAAAATTTTATTAATGCAGTTGAAATGCCACTGAGTTGGTGTTATTTATGTGGTTGACAAAATAAGACACATGCTGAACAGATTGAAGAACAAAGAATGAGAGGAAAATAAATGTGTTTATATATAGATACACATTTGAAATCTCAAATTGGACTTTATTTTGTTCTCTGTCTGTCTACTGCTCAAATAGTTATGTTCAGAAAGCTCTGAAGTGAGCCACCTTTTCTATGGCAACAACACTAAGAAAAATGTTGAGTTTCCATGATCTAATTTAATTCTATTGATGTGATCTTATGGTAGCAATGATGCTTAAAATGTTCCAAGCTCAAATTGCCGTAGCATTCGCCTCCCACTGAAAGAATTTAGGTTTTATTATTTTATATTCATAGGTGAAAGACTCTTATGATACCACTTTAGTGTATACCATAAGCACACAATTGTATTAATAGTAGGTCAGGCTTTAATAATATTAAAATGGAAAAGGAATAGCGCTGAGATATGGGGTATCTCATGGGTATGGGGGATTTATAAAAATACCTGCATGAGCAAGCGCTTTCTGTTACCAAACATGCACAATCATCACTTAGAAATACACAGCTCTGAGAAATTATAGGACATGTTCACATTCCTTCTTGTCCATAATCTCAGAGATCAGTATTTCTCTCCTTTTAATGTCCCTCAGGTTTTGGAAATCAAATGATCCCTGTGTACCAAGAGTCAAGTGGGTGGGTTCCAGGCCCCTATTTTCAATAAATGTCCGAAAAAGTCCCAGCTAAAGCCTGTGAGAATGGTCTTCCTAAGCAAAGATTTAAAAATATGAAATCTGCAACTGTGTGAGAGGAAATAGAAAGGAAATTCAGAAGTGCTTCAAGGGCTAACAGACCTAAATCTACGTCCATGGCTGATTGTGAGCTGTCACTTGAAACGGTTCTACATCCTGAAGAAGGGAGAAGAATTTTTTTTTTCAGAGAAGGCAGAGCATCATATGTTAAGAGTGGTGCAAATAAAGTGCCCAGGGATTGATTAATTGATTTGATAAAGGTGCAATTTCATTGGAAAAATATTGAAGATCACAAATGACAAAAATTCAAAAGATTACAAATTTCACAAAAAAGTGAGTTTAAATCTGATTGTGAGACTACTTCCCCTTTTACAACTCTTTTTGGGACCTCAGTAGCAGGAGCTGATGGGAATGACTAACATTCAAAAAGCACTGAGAGACTTCATCTAAGGAGGATTCGACCTCGCCTCACAGAGATGAAAACTTCTGTTTTATTTTTAAGGAAAGGCATAAGAGGAGTAGCTGTCATACACAGCCTTACTTCTTAGTAAAACTAGTTGCATTTGTTAAGCAGGCGCACGGAGTGTTATTGATTTTTTAATATTGAAGAAAATGTCCAAAGTTCGTTTCTTGGCTAGCAGCCTGCCCAGTTAACAAATTGCTCACCTGGATAATTTAAGAACCAACTTACATGAAACGCTTCAATCTCCAAGGACACTGAAGGCCCTCAGCTAACAACTAAGCATGGAAATCAAAGTCTTCCATAGCCAAGATGCAAGTTTTGAAAAAGAAGGGAGTTAATAAATAGCTCAGGAGGAAGCTACCAGAAAGCTGTGCTCATTCTCCAAGCAGTGAGGTGGAAGAATAAGGCTTAAAGGATGAAAGTATCATGTAATAATCACTTCCCTTCCTAGGGTTCTCCTGTCACAAACATCCACACAATGAGGCTGTGAGGTAACACCACAGAGAGCTTTTGGGTTCTCATCAGATTTTATGGTTGTGGAATTTGATAATTTCACGGGTATGCCAAATACTAACTTCTTCTAGAGGATTCATCCTTTTATTTAAGACAGGTAAAATGTACAGGAGGGTCATTTTCCAGCCTTCTGAATTTATTTATTATTCACTTAAATATACTGAGAAGCCTATTGTGAAGGCTCCACTTGTTCACAGCAGTCTGGTATTGAACATAGAGGAGGAATATCGTTCATACAAGAGCACTGCATATTTCTCCTTATCCTTGTTGCGGAGAAACTCTTGAAGAATTTCCAAAAGAGGATGAGTGAAGTTAAGAGGATTCTTTATCTATAGCTTTGGTAGTTATCAGCTCTGTTCTTTAATTGAAACTGAAGTGAGCAGCTGTTAACTTCCCTCCCATTAAGCGCTAACACGTTACATTTTGAAACAATAAACAGTTGACGCTATTTGAGTTCTTGCAATCAGCACCTCCCAAGAAACACCTGTCTGCGATACCCAGCGCCACAACGGGCGAGCCGGTTATGTGCTCAAGTTGGCTGTTTGGAGGTGTCAGCCTTTATAAAAGTTGTATGAGTTTTTTTTCTCCTTTCAGAGAAGAGAGACAGACTCGTTTGCATGAAACAGAGAGTGTTTGTGCCTGTCTGAAAGGCAGGAGAGCGAGGGTACAGTTTGATACCTGTTGGCAACGCGAGCAGGTTTGTGTCGCGCCGTTAAATGCCAGGTTGGATTGATTCCACTCTATTTAGTCTGCTACTGAACGCAAACTGTTTGAATTGTGACAAATTCAAGACACGACTGAACGGCAACGAACCGCAAAGGAATTCCTGCCTGTGTTAAGTAGTGTCACCTTCATGGCGGTAGGCAGAGTCTAAATAAGGATTTGAATTAATCTCTTTTATATTACCCACCTCGAAACTGCCACAGGCTTCTGTGCCGAAGCCTTGCAGTGCCTCCCAGCCAAGCCCGGCGCTGGTGCCGCCGAGCAGGGATGCTGTCTGGCGGCTCGGGGCTCCCGACTGGGATGCTGCTACGCGGCAGAGACCGGAGCCAAGCAGAATAGAAGGATGTGTTCCTCCTCTGCCTTCCTCAAAGGGAAGATGAAGCGTTTCGTGGAACAGCAGCTTCAGGGGGCCACAGGCTCCGGCGTTTCTGCTCTCGGAGCCTTGGCAGCGAGGCAGCGACTGAGCGGCTGGGGCTGAGGGGCTTTCTCCCTCTCCCAAGTTTCAGCTGGGTGCATCCTCTGTTTAGTCAGCCAAAGGATGGGAAGGAGAACAACTTGTGGGACAGGGATGACTCCTGGCTAGTTATGGCTACAGATTCATTCCCATCGCAGCTTTCAAGAGGAAGAGCAGTATTTCTGGGATGCTTTCCTCTCTCAAAGTAGGAAAGGAAGCTATGAAACCATTCCTATTTATTTACTTACTTAGGGGGTGCAAAGCTTTGGGGGAAGGGAAGGTGATGATAAATCGGGGGGATTTCCCCCCCTCAAGGTTCTTCCAGCCTCCTCCTCCCTCATTTACATATCTGGCTGGTGGGTGATTTTTATTCTCAGCACGAAAACTGCAATCTATTTCAACGCATGAATGCAGCCCTGCATCTATTCAACACAGTGAAATAGCCCAGAGACTTATTGTACTAAATAAGAAAACAGGGAGAAGAAACGGGTTCGCCAGCCTTAGAAGCAACCCTCTGTGATCCAAAGTCCTCCTGATCCTTTAAAGGAGGGTTGTAGAACGGAAGGGAAAATAAACCTCCCCCAAGAAACACCAACAAGAGGGAAGACAAATACAATTACCACCACTTCTTCTCCCAAGAGAATAATCATGATAATAGAAAAATACTAACAAGCATCCCACGACATTTTCATTATCGGCAATTTGAAAACATCCTACTTAATGAGGCACCCCAGTTCAGCCATATACCGCACCTACGGACGAGGAAGGCGCTCGCCCAGCGCACCTTGCACGCACACAGAGCCCAAGTCAGCCAGAAACCCACAGAGCGAGAGCCCTCTGCCAGCCAGCCACAAATTGTCTGAATAAAATGAATACTCACTCTTTCAAGGAGCAAGGGAGCCGCTCGCCCACAGCCACTTCACGCACGGATTGAAAGGGTGAGGTAAAAAAACATCAGCCAGTCCCTGGGAACAGGCAGGGTGCTCCAGATTTTCTTCTCATGCTTTCCGAGGCTGCCGATGCTAGCGGAGCCGCTGGTTGCTGGGCTTCCCGGGTCCCTCTGCCTGCATGCTGGAGCGCAGTTATTAATTTCTCCCTTCGCACAAGCCAGCGGCAGCCGCACGTCTCCAGGAAAGCAGGGATATTCCAAATAAATCCGCTAATTCCGGGGCTGAGCGCGCTATCGTGCCTGCCTGCCTGCCAAACGTAACTGTGAAGCGATGTGGAAAAGTGAGCCGGGAGCCTCCCCTGACAGCTCTTATTGGGCTGATCTCGGAGGCAGGTCTAGCGCTGGGAAATTCGTGTAAGCACTTTGGGGTGGTGGTTTTCCCCCTCCCTCCGCTGCCCGCCTTTCCCCCGGCAGGCACACAACTTTTCCAGGGGCGGCGGCGCCGCTCGCTCCCCGCGGCCGTGCCGGGCGCCCGGGCCGCCAACTCCGCGCCGGGGCATCTCCTCCGGCCGCCCGGGAGCGACGGAGGGAGGGACGGACGGATACGGGGATGGAGGGCGGGCGGGGGTGG
>VWPU01005479.1:0-40894 GCA_013398955.1 Callaeas wilsoni
TGGAAAAGCATTTAACTAGAAGGCAGGAGATAAGGATTTTCTGACCTGAACAACATGATGTCCCTGTGCTCATGGAGTGGAAGGCAGCCTTGCAGCAAGCAAATGCCTGTCTTACTGACCTCAATTAACATTCCTTCTGTTTGTGCCAGGACTGGGTTTTGCTCTTCAAGCCTCCTAGGTGCACATTAGGTGAACAGCAGACAAATGTAAATGACCTCATTTTATCACTTGGATGGCATGAATGCCTCAGAGTCCACCCTTAACTAAATTAGAAGGCTGGAATGAAGAGCTATAGCTCTCTGTGTGGCCCATGGAGAGAACTGTACTCCCGGGGTGTCCCGAATTGCCCTCTGTGTGCTTCACAGATCACATAGGAACATATAGTTATAGCTCAGCCCAATGCTAGTGTGAACTTGCTCTTCATATGCAATGCATCTCAAGCCCAATCCTGAATTTGTGTCTTTTAAAATTTTTTTAAAAAATTATTTCTGGTGCTCTTTTATAGGAGAGATGTGTTTTACGGCGAGATAACAAAGAAAAGATTAGAGAAATCACAAACTGGGTGTCACTTTGCCTCTGTAATTCATGAGGAGACACTGTACCTATAAATCACAAAAATGTAATAGCTGCAACTGCAACCAGGTAGAGTACTTGTGTAAGCTTATAACCTAAAACTATAATCTGTGGTGGCCTAAAATTCAGGTTAAATACTGTGCCTATCACCATTATATGAATAGACTGGCTCTGACGATAAGAAAAATGACTGCAAGTGCAGAGAAGGTCTTGAATCAATTTTCAATCTGCTTTTGTCTTGGTAATGCTTTTAACTGAAATTACACTGAAAAGTGTATAAATGTATTGCTGAAATATAGGTCATCTCTGAAAATGATCAGGTGGTAACTTACATTTCTTTCATCCAGCTTCCATGTATTTGGAAGAGATACTTTTTTCTTTACATGTAAACAGTCAGTTTTGGTTGCAAAATATTGAAATGCAACAAAGAAATAATAGACAAGTCTATTGTGTCCACTATGGGAATGCTGTGGCTGCAAAAATAACTTGGATTTGCTCTCACAGTTAATTTCTGAATTATTTTCAACGCTCAGCCATTGTTACTTGTTTTATGCTGTTATTTATTTAATATGACTTTGAATAGGTAAAAGAATTACAACAGGTTTCCTTCAACGTCAGCCTTGGCAAGTACCAAAATTCTTAGCTAGAGACTCATGCCAGTATATGAAATCCCTGCTAATCATTGTTTCAGAAGTCCATGAACTTTCATTATTTTATTACTTTGCAGATAATGAAGATGCAGACAGAAGTCAAAAACGAGTACCTTGCTCACTGATTTTTATTTGTCTTCCAAATACTTCCTTGCTTCCTCTGCCATTTAATCTCCTGGTGGACCCCAGCTTCTATTAAACCTCTCTGATACCCTTTTCTTTTACCCAAGATTCACATTTGTTGTTTGCATTACAGAAAACTTAATTTCGCTTAGACTTAATTTGATCCATCCAGATGGATTTATTTTCATTATGGACCATGGGAAAGGACAGAAAGAGATGCTTTCAAATTGCATCATATAAAAAGGCTCACTGTGGAGGAAGTCCTGGTTCCAAAATATGTAATTTCTCCCATGGCTGATTCCCTCAGGTATTAAATACCTTTCCCTGTTGCAGTCCATTTGCCTGAGTGACATGGAATATCATCTTTCTTAGGACACCTTAGCCGCACACTTGATAAGAGTCGCCTCCAGAGATTAAGGACTTGCAGTTTTTTCCCCATTGTTTTGTCGATGCCTGGTTCCTTAGCAAGTAATCCCAGCTGGCTTCCTTACCCTCTAATTCCACACTCTTGGCTCCNTGGCTTCCTTACCCTCTAATTCCACACTCTTGGCTCCATTGTCTCAGCTCATGTGGGATGATGGCTGAAATCTTTTCGTATCTCCTGCAGTTCACTCAGGGATAGGGATTGCGCTGTGGTTCTCTCTTCTGGTTCCGATGATCACCTTGATGATGGCCCTAAAAATGACCCTTTTGATGATCCTGCTTCTTCATCCTCTTTGCGCTCCCTGTTCTGCTTGACTGTTTTTGGTAAAGCTTTTTTACCGAGTGACTTTAAAATTCTTGACTGCTGTAATCAGTCTGGAGGACCAGGAAGGAAAAAAGGGGGGGAATAAAAAAAAAGGGCTGGACAATGCCATTGCTCCCCTTGTGCTGCCTGTTGCCAGAAGCCCCTTCTCAAACCCAGACTGGCCACCCTTCTGGGTAACTCCTCCTGGTTTATATACTGGGCATGATGTTCTAGGGTGTGGAATATTCCTTTGACCATTTTGGGTTACCTGTCCTGGCTGTGCTCCCTCTCAGTTTTCTCTTGTGCACCTACTCACTGGCAGAGCATGAGACAAGACGAAAAAAAATAAGTCCTTGACTTAGGATAAACCTAACTTATCAAAACACCAAAACCTCAGTGTGTTATTAACATCATTCTCACTCTGAATCCAAAACACAGCACCGTACCAGCTACTAAGAAGAAATTAACTCTACCTCACCTGAAACCAGGACAATATCCACCCCTGCTCTATCACTTGAGATAGCTGTCACATCATGTGCCAGTTTGGGGGTTTTATTATTGGTTTTTTTTAGTATATGTACAAAATGGATAGACATTTAGCAAAGATATAAGGTTGTTTATCTCCCTCTCTGGAAAACTGCCTTCAGAACACCTCTAATGACCGTGGCATTCTGCTTAATGAGTAAATGGAGTATTGGGCCATATCTGATAATGAAAAGGAGACAAGCTTAATTAACTTAGCACCCAACTAATCAGCAGTTAATGTAGCCCTGAAAATTGATAAGTTATTTAGTCTTGGAGGGTCTGCGTGTGCATGTAGAAAAGGGACAAGCTGGCTTTATACCTGAAGCCTGAAGCAAATATAAATGACCAACAGAAAATGGTGTGACCTGGAGGTTTTGGTCAGTGGTGTGCCCTTGATGCATGCTCTCTTCAGCCATCCAGAAACTGTTTATGACTCTAGAATGAAGCTTTGTTAGTTGAAATCCTGCAGGCATTTTCTCTGGAGAATCTGTTGGATTACGAGCAAAACAGCCCTGCCAGTGGTGGACTAGCAAGTTAGATTGGATTCACAGTAAATAAACCACCTAAAAGACTGTTTTTCAGTTTCCTCTGTGTGAATATCACAGAATAGCTTCTTGGATTTTGTTTAATTAAATATTAAGTTACAGTGCCTAACTGGACACCTGCAAATATCTCTGTCCTGATTTTACTTGGCTACAGGCAGTGGTTCAGACCTAAATATAAGATAATTTCTTCCAAAATCTTTCCCTCTCAACAGGGATTTTTCTATTGCTCAGAGGAATGACTTAGTATTCTGACTGACAAACAGTGATGTTTGAAGAAGTGGCCGTCAATTTAGTTTCCTGCACCGCAAGGGATAATCAATGGAAATCTTGCTTCTACTGTTTACGTTCAGAAATCACAGGTTAACAGAGGACTTACACAGAACAGCAAGAATCCTCTTGTTCCACTTTTTCCATTTTATGGGAGCTGGGCTTCTTTTTGGCAATATTTTTTTGTAATTTTAAAATGTTAAATGGTTTTCACACAACATCTTGATCAGCAATTATGAGGATGTTTTTCCTGAGGATTTTTACATTTATTGGAAGAGCATAGAGCTAAATGTGCTAAATGAAATAGTAGCTGTGTGCCCCGAATCAGGAGGATCAGCAGCAGTGCTTGGATGTTGGTTCCACGGCCTTTGAGTTGCTGCCTTGCCCCTGATTTTAGCAGCAGGTGTCTTTAGAGGACTCACCATACTTTTCACTCCAGGAAAGCAGTTCTGGGGCATTGCAGACCTCCCGGTGGATGGGTGAGAGTGGGCAGGATGAATCCTCTGCCTCCGTGTCAGGCCTGTGATTCCTTGTACACTTACCTGACATGTAAATCCCTGCAGTTACAACTTCTGCTTTCCTCTTGTTCAAAGACTGGACATCCTACACACAGTCTTGATAAAGAAGGGACCAACTCTTCAAATAGAGAGGGAGTCTAAATTTAACTTTTTCCTTTGTCTCTTTTCACCTGCTTGCTAGTGCTGTCTGTCTTTAAAAATTATCACAGATATAAAACAATGGAAAAGTGATTTTATTTTTTATTGTGTATGGGCTAGAATACTCCTTTCAGCTTTTGATTTATTTCAGTGCCAGGCTTTAGACACAATGTTTTGTGAGTTCAGGCTCTGCAGACCTACCCTAAATATATTCTGAATATATTGCTCCAAATAAAAATCCTTGATCTGTCATTATCAAACTTCATTTAAATTGGCTTTTAACCTGATCACCCTACCTCATCTGATGCATCAGCAGTGAGGGGACATGAGCATCGGTTGTGAATCTTGACAAACTTCAGGAGCTCGAGAATTTGGTTATGGAACAAAAGGGGAGCTTTGCCAAGCCCCTGCTGCAAGGCATCCTGTAGCCTTTCAAATGACAGATTTTACTTGGCAGTGTTGGATTTCTGTGCAGTCAATAATGTACCACAAAGGTATTAACAAAACATCCTGTCCTCTAAGATGGATGTTTATTATGGTGATGTCTGAGATTTCAGCTTTTTGTCTGATCGGTGCTACAAAGTGTTCATAGACACTGACTGAACTGTTAGCAGGTTTTGTAAAGAATGCTAATGGGGTTGTTATAGCAGTGGTGGTCTGAGAACAAAGGCAAGGTAAAGATTGCATGCAGAAAAAGTCCTTTTAGTCTTACTGATAACTAGCTCTTTCCTGTAAAATTTCTAGAGTAAAGCATTTCTCTTATTAAAAATATTTGGAGTCCAGACTAGAGAGTTCCTGTAAACATCTGTAAACATGAAAGTTGTTGTACGACAGACCTTGGAAGAAATCCAGATGCAACCTTTATGTTTCAGTTGTTATTCTTCACCCACTCTGCTTTGCTAACCACGGTTTTAACCAAGTCACAATGGATGTGGGAAGTGCTGGGCACTTTGTTCTCTATGTCACATTGCGCTGGGCTAAATAATGTGTGTTGTGGAGAAAGGCACTGAGGAAAACACTGAAAGGCATGTTTTTCTTAGATAGTTCTAAGAATCCGTCTCTATCAGTGTTTTGTAGTGAACACAGAATCCGTGCAGCCTGCTCGGGGTGGTGATGGCCTCTCACCCGGCTGTGCTGCTGGCGCTCGCTGTCCCCATTGCTGCTGTTGAGTGTGTTCTGCCAGACTCTCATGATTCACCCTCAGTGGGCTTTAATTTTCACCTTTATGGGTGAAATGGATTATAAAGGAGGAATCTCTGTGTTGCCTTTTGCACGGCCTGAAAAATCACGTTCCTTTCCTATGATATCTGATGGTTGGATAGGGCTGATGAAAATAAAAGGCCTGGCAAGGCTTCTATTGAGAGAATCAGGATGAAGGGCATCACTCCCCCTTCACTGCCACCAACATCCAGCTTTGACACAGGTGAGCTGCATCCCTTTGGAACTGCCACAGTGCAGGAGGGCAGTGGGCTGGGCTTGGATGCCAGACTTAGACCACCTATGCTTCAGTTTCCTTGCCTTCCGTGAGGCTTTCTCTAATTGAAATTCCAAGCTGAAGGAAGGGAAAGTAACATGTCAAGGGAGCTGTGCCTCCTACAAGGACAAGACCTCTAGGACGCCTTCAGCATGCTGTGGTCTTCTGCAGCAGCAGCTGATTTGAGATCAGAAATGAGCTCTTTCAGAGGCAGACTGATAATGAGGTGAGAATAATTGATTGTTCTTGTCTCTACAAGGACTTCCTTCTTTTGTGAGTGTGGGAAAACCCCAAATATGCAGCCAGCTGTAAGATAGGAAACAGGGAGAGTGGGTTTTTTGCATTGGTGTGTCAGCAAACCTCATGTGAACATCTACTCCTGAAGTGAGCGAGTTCAATGGTTACAGAGGTCTGATAAGGATTGAGTTATAATCAACCCTTAGGTGTCCCAGGTTGGATTTGAGAGCATGAATTCTGTGTCCCATGTGCTTTGCTCCCAGTATGCGGTCTTCGTGTTTGTTTCACTTGGTTAAATCAGCAAAAGTCTTAGCCTTTTAATGCAAAAAGAACCACCTGAACTCTTTAGAGGCAGTCCAATTGCAGAGAGAGAGAGCAGTTTTTGTCTGTAGATATAAAATCTTATTTAGAAAGCTTACACCCAGTATCATTGGTTTAGAATCATATACAAGCACATACATATAAATGTATTTATGAATGCATATATAGATATAGTTTCTGGTTGCATAGCATGACTCCTGAACTCTCATGCTGTCATAACACCATTTGCTTAATAAAGGGGTATTTCACATGTGTCTGCACCTTTCTGTATTAATTCAAATCAAACATAACTGATTAAAGGGTGTTACGCTAAAGATGAGATCTCACAAGTCCTTAACACCATGGTAAGCCTTCCTTCTGGTTGCCTTACACATTTCTGAGTAGTGCCATTTCTAGGTCTGGTCACAGCCATCCTACGGTTGCACACCTATTCTGAACCTCTTCAGCCACTTTCAGCTGATAAACTCCCAAATTGCCAGCTGATTGCAAATATTGGTTTGCAAATATAGCAGTTATGACTTTGTGTGGGGTGTTAAGTGGCTTTTAGTTAATTGGAGGGGTAAGTCAGGGAGGCAGCTCTTTTCTGTTTAATATTTCTCAAGAGGTTGTTTCCTCAAAGATAGGTTTTTAGCATAAGATGCAAGAATTTGCCTACAGAAAATGTCCTATTAATTTAGAAGAACTAAGTGTGGAAAAGACTCCCACTTCCATTGTCTCTTTTATTCTGTTCCCTAAATGCCCCAGTTGGATTTCTAATGAAGTATTTCCTCTAGCTGTCAGGAAAGTTTACACTGTGATTGTAACTTTCTGTTTCCTAGCAACTCTGCATCCTCTTGCTCATAAAGGAGGGTGGCTCATAATTTTAATTAACGTGGTTCTAAGCCATGGCCAATGAAAAGCAAATGCTGTGGAAGAATAAATGTCATCCGTACTTTAAAGAGAAAGCAAAAAGTTTACATCATAATTGCTTATCTGCTTTAGCACTGCATTTAATTTTGATAAAATGAGTATTTTTTTAATATGTCCTTGCATTTAAAATTAAATTTTTCAGTTATGGTTAGCAATGTGGTTATGACCATTTGGCTTTGGGACTAGGGATCACTGCATAAAAGGATTTCAAATGGGCTGCATCCTTGCTCTGCAATACCTGTGTAATTCAACTCACTGAAATATTTGCAGCAGGCCCTGTAATGTGATATTTTCTTAGCATTTGTCATGTGGAAAGTATTATGCATTGAAATATTTTCCCCCATTCTCTCTCACTTCATTATGTCATTAGCATGTTTTGAAAGTGGAAGTTGAAATCCAAGTTTTTAGCTATATTACAGCACATGGATAGCAGCTGTGTGGGAATTATGCTTCCTGTAGAAATTTAGGAAGAGTTAAAGATCTGATTTGTATGTGAGATTTCCAAAGTGACTGATGAGATGGCATGGAAACAGAGTTAAAGCTAATAGGACGAGAGGCAGTGGGCAGAAACCTGTGCACCTGAACATGAGGAAGAACTTCTTTAATGTGCATTGTCCGAGCACTGGAACAGATTGACCGAAGAGGCTGTGGAGCCTCCTTCACTGGAGATGTTCCAGAAGCATCTGGACACAATCCTGTGCCATGTGCTGTGGGATGACCCTGTTTGAGTGGGGAGGTTGGACCAGAGGAGCCACTGTGGTCCCTCCCAGCCTGACCCATTCTGTGAAACTTGTGTGAAAACACGCTGCTGGAAAAAGGGATTAACTGCACAACGTAGGAGATGCTATGATGGTTTACAGAAGTAATATATATTAGGCTGGAATCTTGTCTTCAATTGAGATAACAAAGGGGAAAGGCCTTTCTTTTGGATTTCAGCACCACAGCAAAAAAAACCCAAAAAAACCCCCAAAAAACCCAAAAAACAACTTCTAGACAATACTTCTTTGTCTTCTGTTCCTATAGTAATGTCTTAGTTCTTATTTATTTTAAACAACTGCTCCCAAACATTTTCTCAGTTTCTTAATGGAATAAATTTGTATTTCACCTTGCTCTTTAAACACCGCCCTACGCAAGCTCCCTCATGTGTGCGTACATTACAATTGCTCCTAATTATGAGGTCATATATTTTTTCCGTGGATTTATGACTCATGAAATTTGTAAGATAGATGGCATTAAAAGCAAGCTGATATTAGTTTAAGATTTTATGCTTTAAGGTGGCCCTGTGTGTTGTTCACACAGATTATTCAAATCCTGATCTGAATAGAAAATACTTGCTATAACAATGGCTTTGGTAATGTTTTTATTTGTGGTATCTTACAAGTTTTGCTACCACTAAGGCAGCTATATTCAAGGTGAAGTGATGCCATCCCATTTTACATGAGGGGAAGGGAGAGACAAATATCAGGATAAAAAAAAAACTTCACTAATTTGAAAAGCTTGAATAAAGGCCCCAAAACTTGATCTTTCTGTGCCTAAAACACAGAAAACGATGCACCTTCAAAACTTAAAGGGAACTCATAGCTGCAGCTGCTGCAGAATTTCTGCACAAAAGGCTTTTGCTGTGACTGCTTCATTCCCCAGCAGCCTCATTCCATCCAGTGGCTCATCCATCCAAAAACTGCAGGGGCTGAGCAGAAATGCTGCTGATCCCAGTGTCAGGTCATGCTCAGTGTGAATGCACGAAGCAGTCCCTTAGCAACCAAAGGCTTTCACGGAGTGAGCAGTTCCTCCACTAATTAGGGAGGACATGCACCTTGCCAGTGAGACTGAGAAGTTTTTGCTGGTAAGGAAGGAATGGTGCAATGTAGAAACCACGAGCTGCAGTAATGCTGAGGGGAGAAGCATGGGCTTGTTCCAACAGCTGCTGCCTTCGTGGCAGAATCTGAACCTCTTGATAAACACATTCATCCACAAAACACCCAGGTAAAACAAATCGTTGCTGTTATTTCAGCTGTAGAGGTAGGGATGTGAAACAGAATTGAAGCTGTGTAAGAAAGTGTGACGAGACAGACAAGTGCTATGAGTTCTGGAGTAGTACCTCAATTTTAATTACTGTAATCAGTGTTCCTTTGTTTCCGGAAGCCTTGTCAACATCCTTTCCTCTGTCCTGCTGCCTCAGGCCCTCCACTCTGTGCTCTGGGTCCAAGAGCTCTCTGCTCCTTTGCCTTCCTGCTCCAAAGTGCAGTGCGCTCAGCCTTGCCCAGGTGCTGCAGTTCCTTGCCTTCAGATGTTTATTTTGCTGCACATCGCAGTTCCAGCCTTGTGTTTTCTTTAGCGTGTTTCTGACCTACACTAGAACTCTTGCTCACCATTAAAGAGTTTTTAACTCTGTTTCCTGAAGAGGCAGCACTATTGCAAGGGGAACTTGGTCTTGTGCCTGCCATCATTCTGCCCTTTGTACTACAGCAGTTTTATAGACAGGATGTGGCTGTAGAGGGAAGCTCTCGTTCTGCAGGAGCTCATATGCAGTACTTACAGCACCACCAAGACATCTACTTGTTGAGACTGTGTTACCCTATAATTTTTGAAGTCAAGGATTAAAATTTGTCTCCTAGGTATGAAAGTTTTAATGGCTCTGACTATTTTGCTTCAATCTTTTTTTCCCCCTTCCTTTGACTGAGTGAAGTTTTATAACATGACTGCTCATCGGAATTTGTAACAAGGTAATATTGTAGGCAAATGAAGAGGGGTAATACCTCTGCAAGTGCTGTCTTAATGTGATGAAAGACAAGTTTTTTAAAACTCCTTTAAATAGGTATCCTGTAGGCATTTCTCCTGTCACTTTCATTCTTCTGTGTGGAAATTGTTAGGTACGAATCACCCCGTTTTTTTCTTTTAAAATTTAGGTAGTTGCTACAACACGGGGGTAAGACACCAAAACATGTCAGTTTCTGTAGCTTTATGCAGACAGTGGGATATTTCTAGGATAATATCAACTTTACTATCAGCATTCCCATCCACACAGTCTTTCACTGACATGAAAAGAAAATAATCTCTTCCAGGCAAAATTACTGCATATTTGTAACTGCTTTCTGTCTCAAATGGCTTATACAACTTCTGCAATAACCAGAAATAAGGTGGCATGTTTCAAAAAGGGCTTCGAAAGCTCCTTCAAAGGTCTTCTCAGGAGCTGGGAGGCAGACAGCGTTGACCCAAAGGCACAATGTTCTACCCAAATTCTCCATCTCCATCATCTCATCTTGGTTTTGGTTGCTGACCAAAATGTAGGTGGACAGACGGGTACATCCCTTTTGCTTCTTTTTTGCAGTGACAGGACATCTCAAGTACTTTCATTACAGCTATGATGTATTTACTCTGAGCAGCCAGCGCTTTCAAATTACTGCCCATTTTCTGGTGCTTCTGTTTTCATGGCTAGTAAATCAAACATATTTTTTGGTGCTGTGGGGGTTTTTTTCTTTGTTTGTTGTTTTTTTTTTTTTTCTCTTTGTCCAAAACTATGTATCACTGTACTCTCCCTTTCCTAAAATCAAGCTGCAGTTTTGGATGTTTAAGACCTGTGAAACTTCATGGATGATTTCTGGAATGAGGACAAATTGTTCCTCATTAGAGGACTTCCAGCAACTCCCTGCAAGGCTGCAGTGCTGCATCCTCTGACAGAAGCTTATACTCCTCCTGTGAGATATTAACGAAGAAATTGCTCTTACAATCCCTTTAGTCCACTCTGAAATATTTTAAAGCCAGGTATTTGATCACATAAGCTGGCACAATACTCTCTCACTGCAAAATCTTGCAGCTGAACATCAAGCAGGACTAATTAGCTTGCAACTACCTGAAATTACTGGTTTTGTGATTTCTTAATTTAAGCTAGAGCTGAGGAAACATTCTTTGTTGCTGAATCTAGTCAGGAGGAGTTGATGGAGGGGAGAGGAAACTTGCATAGCTTTGATTTCATCATGACTTACTGTAAAGAGCAGGATCTATTCAATTATACTTGCAGAGTAGTATAGGTGTGATTTGCAGACAAAGGACATTTTCCTTCAGCATTTTAAACAACTTCTGGTAAAAATAGGTCCCATCAACTCTCTGGATCTTAGAGACTTGGAAAATGAGACTGCAGCACCCGGTGCTGACATTCCTTCTTTAGAAAGATCGTTGAAAGAGCTTTGTGGTTTTCCTGTTTCCTGGTTTGTTTGGGGTTTTTTAGGAGGTTTGGCTATTGTGAAAGAGTGTGAGTTGGTTATCTTTAAAGAAGAAAGCTGTAATACTGAGCAGTCCTGCTCAGTCCTGACTGCTGTGAATGATTTTTGAGTCAGCATGGCAGTGAAGTCCAATGCTTGAAGAGAGAGACCCACCTTCCTACAGCTTCAGATGGAGCTGGTCTGACTGTGGTGTGTGCTCTTAATCTACTACACACAGAGGAGAAAGCACAGGGTTAAAATGCTCAATTTAAACAGATAACACTATTTAGAGCTTCTGTAGGTACTTCTGAATTGCACAATGTTTTGGGTTTGCATGGCCAGGTTTTGGTAGTGGGGAGGGGCTACAGCAGTGGCTTCTGTGAGAAGCTGCCAGAAACTTCTCCCATGTCCAGCACAGCCAACACCAGCCGGCTCCAAGATGGAATCAGAAATGGTGATAATGCCTCTGTGATAACATATTTAAGAAGAAGAAAAAAAGAGTTATTGGGCAGAAATAATTGTGGCCAGGGAAGAGCCTCTCCCATCTCCTCCAATGCTGACAATATGCTCTATTTTCATTCTCTTTTCCCTTTCTATTATTCCACCCGTTTATGCATGAGCGCTTCCAAAGAGTAGCCTAGGATCTAGCATGAGATTTTCCCACTTTGCTAGTACATTAAGTGTTTTCCCAGTAGGTGTTTAACTTTTGTTGGAACAATCTAAATGTAACTTTTCTTTTTCATCCTCTCAGCCTGGCTGCCAAACTGACATATCTATTATTCACGTGGTGTTAATCATCTGGACTGAGAGATCTGGCCCAAAAGATGGGCAGTGAAGGGAGAGCTTTGTGTAAAGAACACTGGGGTGACAGTCACATCTTGTGCTGTGCTCTGGTCACAACGGGCAGGATTCACGTCCTCCACCATTATATTTGCACAGCATTGATGTCTTTATTCAAGCTCCAGCCAGCTGAGACACTTCTTAGTCAGGAAAGACATGGATGCTTTTAGGTCATGAGTTGTCTGACCTGGTTTAGATCAAGTAGATGCTGGGATAAGATGACTCACGCCCTGTGAATGCCCATTTTTCTCCACTGACTGGAAAGAGAACCGAAGGTGACTCTTGCAGATTTAGACATCAGCATTTGGCGTGATCCCGTCTAATCAGTTTGGGTTAGTCATTGTGAATTCAGCACTATCTTTCTTCAGAAAACGAAGCAGCATATATCAAGGAATTAAATGAGATGTAGTTTTGCACTTTCATAAAAGCACAGACAGAAATTTGTTGATATTTGTGGTGTTCATAGTAAAAATGTAAAAAAGGGGGAATAAAACTTTGCAGTGAACTTAGAAAATGTGGAACAATTTTCAGCGCTTCATTTCCTGCCTCACTTGAGACATCTTTGCAGTGTGTCACGTTGGCTCATGCCAGGAATGGGACTGCTCTGTGTTTTTTACTGCATGCAAAGAATGTGTTTGCTTTAGCCAAAAGTAATTTTAAAAATCCTGTAGAGCTCTTTCACACCTATCTTTTAGCAATGGAATTCAGCGAATCAAGTAAAATGGGTATTCATGGAAGAGAGGGAGGGATATTACAGGTTATTTCAGAAATGTGTCTTTTATCCTGTTTTATTTTCTTGTCCATTTACTGGGTACTGAAGAAAATAATTTGAACCTAGTGAGAATCTGTTATTGTAGGTGATATGTGATGAATTTGTGGCTGGTAAGATAATATCTGAGGAAAGAGAAATTTTAACAGTTCTAAAGTAAAATGGATTTGCCAGGAGGATTAATGAAGGTAGAGGGGCTTATTCTTAATTGATTTACGACGATAGATAGTTCTTTTCGTTAACAAAACTTGAAAATGATAGGAAATAATTCTGTGTGGAAGGGAATAACTTGTGTGAAAATGTTGCCAACAAAGCAGCAAATATTTCATACAAAAAAAAAATCTTAGCTGCTGCTCAGCTGCTCTAATTACAGTAGTTTTTAGTCACCTGTCAGTAACACAGCTGTTAACCTTTCTTTCTCTTTAGGCATCAATTTGAGCAAAGATTTCAAAGTTAATTGCTTAATGTACCTTCCTCTGAGGTTTCTCGGTGTTCCACTGAAATCTTGGTAACAGCAAGAGGAAAAATAAGGTGCTGATTTCACTGGTACTAAGCTCTTCTCTCACTTACATTTTTCTACTGACTCTTGTTTGTAGTTTGGTGCAGGCATTAGAAAATGTGACATATTGGGTTTGTGAAAGTGGATTTGTTCCTAAATATATTGTACAACATGAAAAGAGAAAATTATGGAGACTGAACATATGTATACTGAAAATGACTCCTTGATTATTCATTATTATTAAGATGTTAATGCCAATAATGGTTGCCTTGATCAATTTCCTGAAAGATGTGATGGGCATCTGGTTGAAAAGTTGCTGTCACTTCTGGTAAGATCACAAATCCTTTAGCCTGTTTGATGGGCAGGTGTTGTGGATGAAGACAGAGTAGGTGAATGTTTTAGCTATTTTTTCTTAAAATAGCTGTGAATTAAGTTCATCAGAGTTTTTCATGGTGACTCTGGCAGTAATGTAGAGTGGTAGAGAGCACCTCTGGTTTTATACCACTGCTTCAGAACAGCCAGCTTTTGGGGCTTGTGATCCTTGGGCCCTTCCCCTTGAGGAAACTATTCTTATTCAGATATATTGAGTTGATCAAAACATTTCTTGCCCTGGGAATTCAGAATAATTTTTTATTATTATTCTGGCTTGTGCAAGCTCTCCAGACATGGAAGCCACCTGCTGAAAGGATGTATGGATGGGTGCCTCTGGCACTGAGGAATGCCCTGGTCACCTCGGGTGCTCAACAGTGCTCCCCAGGAAGCAGGAGGTGGCCTTGATCTTGTTCTCAGTTTTGGTCTTTGCTCTTTTAGGGGGGCTGTGTCACGTCAGGCACAAGTTGTGGGTGAGAGTGGGATTCCTGTGGGGAGCATAAGCAGGGCCAACCCTCTCGGATGGCAGGGTGGGCGAGACTGCAGCCGAGGAGGGAAATGGGTGTTCCCTGCAGATCCTGTAAGCAGGGAATGGTGCTGGGCCCAGTGGGATGGCTGGAAGCCCCCTCTGAGGGTAAGGGGCTGGGCTGGTGTTGGGGCTGCTCATATAGGTGATGGTGTACGTGGGAAGAGGGGCTGCTTGCCTCCTCACACTGGGAAAAGAGGAAGAAGTTCTCAGTTCTGTGTGAATCCCATCATACTGCTGGTTTCGTTGAGGAAATGCAGTATTTTTAGTTCAGGGTTGTCACCAGTTTGATTAATTAGCGTGATTACTTGCAACTGAGTTTTATTCATATCTAGACTTTCTGTAATCCTTTATCCTATTACAAATGTGTATTTGATTAGCTTCCTACTTCATAAAGCTGTTCGTTCAACTGTTTCCAAGGCTGCACTTTGTGGAAAAAAACCCTGGCAAATCTCTTCATGGCAGTTGCATGGAATCACTCAGAAGATCCTGAGGGACTGAGCCCTTCTCTTTCCACTACATAGATTGATTTTTGTGATCCTTCTCTTCTGATAAGCCATGCAGAGAGTTAAACCTTGTCCTGTAGCTCTGTACATGGGCACGTCGTGATGGGAAAACCTGGCATGTAGGACACATAGCTATGGGGACATCCAGGCAGGGGCTTGGTGGCAGCACTTCTGTGCCTCTGTTCAATGGCTGTGTGGCTCATTTTGCACAAAAAGCTGAATAAAACCAGCCTGATCTTCAAAGAGTGTGAGCTTTAAATATTGTAGCTCATATTTGAGTGCTTTGTCGAGGTTAGAAATGTTTAGGTTTTGGAGCTGATCTCAGTTTTGATCT
The DNA here is from genome assembly GCA_013398955.1 of Callaeas wilsoni. Lineage (NCBI taxonomy): Eukaryota > Metazoa > Chordata > Aves > Passeriformes > Callaeidae > Callaeas > Callaeas wilsoni. The sequence goes on from VWPU01005479.1 coordinate 15,050, forward strand.
TGAGAATCTGCAACCAGAGCCTTCTGTTGGTTCCTGTTCTAATTTTTTTCTAGTAGAAATACGAGCTCTTTCCCAAAATACGTGTTACAAATGTTGTGACAGTGTGAATCTGCATACTTTTGAATCCAAATGCTGTTAAACCTGTACTTTTTATTGTTTGTGAAGACCATGTATCCTCTTATAGTATTTAAAATTGCATACTTGCCTTGGCATTGCAGCTGTTGTGCTTTCTGCTTATCTAAATGAGAATTTAGCAGGGAAAAAAAAATTAGGGATTTAGTGGGCACTGCAGCCAGAAGGTGCTGATCTATCGATAGTGGAACTCCAGCTATTTCTATTTTTATACTAAATTAGTGTGGTGGGTTGACCCCAGCTAGAAGCCAAGCTCCCACCCAGTAACTTGCTCATTCCCCACGGCAGGACAGGGAAGAGAACTAGAAAACTAAGAGAGGGAAACTTGTGGGTCAAGGTAGAGACCGTTCAATAACTGAAACAAGGCTGTGTGCGTGCAAATCGAGGCCAGGAGATCATTCCTTGCTTCCCATCAGCAGGTAGGTGTCCAGGCACTTGCTGATAAGTGGTGCCTCATCACACGTTGTGGCTGCTTGGGAAGAAAAATGCCATAACCACAAATGTTCCTGCCTCTTTCCTTTCCCTGAGCTGTAATTGCCGAGCACAATGATATGTGGTGTGGGACATCCCTTTGGTCAGTTCAGGCCAGCTCTCTTGGTTATGTTCTCTTCCAGCTTCTTGCGCTATTGGGGGCAGAGTGGAAGGGAAAAAGCTAACCTCAAACCCACTTCATGCTGTGCAAGAGGTGCTCAGCAATAGCCAGGACGGTGGTGTGTGTTGACATGGCTTTAGACCTAAATCCAAAGCACAGCATCCTGCAGGCTGCTATGAACACCGTTAGCTTTGCGCCAGGCAGACTCAGTACAATTATGTAGTCTAATTGTGCAGTTGTTTTACTGCCTGTTCATTACAGCTCTACCTAGTAATTTGGCTTTCCTGCACTTCTGTGCATCTTCAAAGCTCAGTCAGTGTTTTTTGTTTGTCTTCTTGAAAATTACTCACGTGTTTTCTTGGAATCTGTCACTTAAATAAGCCCAAAGCTCTCCGTGCCAGTTGCTGCTTGTCTGATCAAGATGCACCCACTGAGGAAACAGAGGATGTGTCTGATAATTCCAGACAGATGGGGTGGTCTTGTCACAGAGGGTACGGAGAGTGGCAACTAAACAGATTAAACTTGATGAAGTCATTGACAGGCTTGCACAATTAATGTACTGATGCATATCTTTCTTGCTTCCATCTGCTAGCATGCCTAATTCACTTCATTACTGTGAAATTCACTTGACATCCTGGGCTGATTTTGTACCGTAATTCACCTGCTGTGCTACTCACGCTTTTCGTGAAACAAACCCTTTGAATCAAAGCTATTCGAGGTACCGTGCCATGATCCTTTCATCCTCAGAAGAAATTTTACAGGCCTTAAAATTGCAACAGCAATGGGCTCAGTATTATAGTAGCCAGTGACTTAAAGGTGTTCAAGTCCTGTCAAATATTCGTCTTCATAAATGCAAGTAATCACATCCTAATGGTTTTAAGATTTTTCTGGTAGTTTTGAAACCATTAAGTAATAGCACTGATGGCTGATGTTGCCTGTGGAGCATTACCTGCTGCCAGGATGCTCTGGCCAGAACCGTGAACTAATCCTGTAGCAACTTGTTTTTCATACGTAGCATAAAGCAGGGTCACTGTTTCTCAGAAGAACCCTGTCATACAAATTCTGGACTTATTCCTTGTGCTTTGAGTGCAGTGAAATCCAAAAGTGCAGTGATACAAAATAAGTTGCTTTGTTACAGCTCTTGTAATTAAACACATTTCCGGTTACTAGCTGTGATGGCTTAAGTTTTACTTATTCACTGAGATCCTTAATTGCTGTGTCTTTAAATGATACACTGTTGGTTAATAAGAAACATTGATAAATAAACGATGTTGATCAAGAACTGCTGGCTTGTTTGGGAAACACTATGTCATATTCACTGTTTGGTAAATCCTCAGGGAACAGTGCAGCCTGGGATGGCTCAGCAGGAGTTTGCTTTCACCTGAATTAACTGAAAGCCTGTAGAGAAAAAGGCCAAAACCCTGGGGAAATGATTATTTCATCTTTGTAGTATCTTTATCTCTCTTTGGAGCTGGGCTGAGAGCATACATCTTTCCTTATTTCAGGTATTATTTTGCTTTTTAAATTAATCCCCAGTAAGACTAGTTTCGTTCATGGCTCCAGCTCACAGGCACAAATGGTGAGGGCAGCTTTGAGGATTGGGCAGCTTGTTGCTGTGCTGATCCAAGTCCTTGTTATGCTCAGGATCTTGCAAAATGGGGAAGAAACCTTTCTTTGGCTGCTTGGACGGGACACCCCAAGAGTCACACCATGTGCCCAAGACCATTGTCCAAACAACTTCTTGAACTCTGTCAGGCTGGTGCTGTGACCACTGCCCTGGGGAGCCTGTTCCAGTGCCCAGCCACCCTCTGGGTGGAGAACATTTTCCTGATATCCAACCTAATAATGTTGTGATTTCACTTTTCTCCTTTTCTTTTTTACTGTTTTTTATGTATGCCATCTTTTTTATTAGATTTTAGCTTTTTAAAATTTTCAACCAAAGAACTCTTCCTGTAGCCCTAGAAGTTCTGGTTTTTTTCTAAACACGGCCAAGTAAGAAGTCAGATACTGGGCCTTCAACAGCTGGGGGGAACTTTTCACTACCAAGCCAATGTCTATCTTGAGGTTAGGTCTAACTTCTGGATTTTAATGTTAGAGGTTCTTGAAAATGTCACTAAAATGTCCACAAAAATTCATACCCTTACATGTCGGTGGTTTTGAATGAAAAACTTTCACCCTGAACATACCAGAGCAGATTTGCTTGAAATGTCGTGATGGAATAGAAGCATATGAATAAAAGTTTGTTCAAGTAGTCAATGGCTTTGTGTTTGTGAAAGCTGGGGATGTGGCCCTGCAGTCTCACAAGAGCACTTGGAACTGCCTGCTCCTAGTATGAACTGCTAGAACTCTGTGTTCAAACAGTTCTGCCCCTCCTTTTGTTCCTCAGTGCTGCCCTTACTATTACATTGTCTCAGAAATAACAAGAAAAAAAAAGTTTGGAGCAGAAAAATAATGCCAGTATAAATAATTTTTAGAAGTTTTCACACTCCAGGGTCCAGGCAGAGCAGCTGATATCTGACTCTGTGGTTGCTTAACATGCCAAGCTTTATAGAAGCTGAGTAAAGCTTAATATAATAAGGGGAAAAGGACAGAAGACTTTGTACAGGTGGTGGATTAATTTGAGTAGTTATCCCAAGACAACAGTATTATGGCTTCCATAAAACTTTGGCTTTCGCCTGTGCAAGATAGTTGAATGGCAAGACTCCAAATTTACATTTATAAATGCATTATAAATACCCAGATAATGTCAGGCTAGGGAAGTCCTTCCAAATTTATATCACAATTAGCAAACTGCTTTTTATTTTGGTTTTCAGGCTCATGAACCACCTTGCAGATGTGTGGAGTGAGATGCTAGCTCGAACTCTGTTCTCACCAGTGTCTCCTGCAGAAAGCCAAGCACTGACCTTTCCCTGCCTAAATTAGGGGGCAGAGGGTGAGTGCTTGTGCAGTGGCTCCTAACTAAATTTGGTGAAAAAAATTGTATGAGAAGATTCAAGGTTAGAACTGCTTCAGTTCAGTTCAGCTTCCTAAGTTTTGAGGAAGCAAAAAACCCTTCACAGATGGATCATGCAAAACATTCAGTCGCCAAGATTTCGGGAGTCCTAATGGTGATCCAAATAATGAGATTAAAATATTTCCTTCTCTATTAGCATTTCTTGCATTCTGAATTTTTAAAAATATTATTACAGTTGGGGTCAGCTTTCAGGCTTTGCTGATAGTCTATCAGGAGATTTATCTTAGATAATCTCATGTCTTTAAGGATAAACTGTATAAGTAGAAGCAAACAAGAAGATGGAATTAAAAGTAAAACAAAGCCTCATGCTCATCTATTCTATTCGAAGGATTGTTTCAATTTTGGGTTGCTTTATGTATCCTGATTCCAGCTGAGCCACTAATATGCCCGTATTCCTTAAAGGGGACCTGCCTCTGAAGAGCAGAGGCACAGATCATGGGGGGATTTAGGCTGAGGATGTTTTATAGCTTGAGAGAAGACTTAATTAGGAACTATATTATATGTTGCATTGCTTTTTGTAACTTTTCAGTGGCTGGTCTCTGTCTGATATGAGAACAAAAAGCTTAGGCCCAAACCCCACGTGTTCTTCTCCTTAATAACACACCCCAGGGGAGGGAGGAAAAGGGAGTACAAATTGAATAAGAAAACTAGTGACCTGACAGTTTTATTTTTGATCAGTGTGACAAACGTTCTGCTCTTGTGCCTGTCTCCAGCGGGATTTTGCCTAGACAGGTAACACCAGTACTGCTTGAACCCCTGTTTTGTAGGGAAATCTCCCCTTTTGTGTCTAGTGGCAAAGGACACAAGAGCAGGCGAAGATAGGTTGGGTTTGTACAGAGCACACTGGCTCATCTCATTCTTAACCCAGCTGTAGCTTCCTTCTAATAAGGGAAACATGCCCAAGAGATGACTGAGGGACATCAGGCTCCTTTATCTACTTCTGTAAAGATGGTTGTGGGCACAGGTTTCCTTTCAGGAGTTCTCAGCGTGTATCCTGCGTGGATTTTGGAGATACCTTTTGGGTTGTACTCTTTGCATGATGTGCTGACTTTGTGTCGTCAAGCAAATACTTTTCTGCTATTTTGAGATTACTTTCAGCTGGTAAATGTTGCACGTTCTTCTGCTGAGATGATTCTCTGCCACATTGGAGGCTATGTTTTTTGTCTGGGAATGTTTGTTCTGAAAATTAATTTATGTCAAATCTGCTCCAGCCTGAGTTTGGGCTTGTACCCATTTAGCATAAACCTGGCTCTAAGTGTTCAAAATATAGTTAAAAAATCAACACACTTGATATCTCTGACCGAAATTAAGCATACTTATAATCTCTAAAGACCATGTTCTGCCCCTTGTCTTATGTTGCCATCCGTGGAAATAATTTTGGATATATAATGCTCATTGTGATCAAAGATGGTAAAATCTGGGCATAAGTCAGAATTTATTAAACAGTGTCTGATTTAGCTTTGCATAAGCTTTGGATTGGTTTATCAAATGAAAATAAATGACAGCATTCAAGAAAATGAAAACAGGAATTTACTGTAGTAGAAAGAAAACTGGAAACAAGAGTGGGCAGGATTATTTAATGTGGGTTTTATTCTCTTCATCAATGCCAATGTTACTATCCTCATAGCAGTGGAAAAAAAGATTAATTTGGTGTAAGATGTAGCAGAACAACAAATAAGCTTAGGACAAATAAATAGGTGTGTTATGTAAAGGATTACCAGGGGTTCTGTTTCTATTTATGACATCTGGTCTGTGAACTCAAAGTGGTACAGCAGTGAGCTCTGATACATTTAAATTATTCTAGTTTACTTAACATTAACATTTTCGTAGTGACATTTGGGACAGTTCTGCAAGAATAAATATCAGCTTTGCACAGTCACATCTCAGGCAATTATTGTAAAGACACTAAGATTTTAATGAAAATGTCATAATTTTAACAATTTGTCATAATTCTATATTATTTCAAAGTCTCACATTACTCAATGACCATTTTCAAAACAGTTTTAAAAGAGGATTGCTGACTCTCTTCACTTTTCCCTCTCCATGCACTGTTACATTATCAGAACATCCTCTATGACTGAACCTTTGTTTTGTTTAGCGTCTCACAGTTCAGATTTTCATTTAAAAAATAAACATTAAATTAAAAAAGGGAAAAATTAACCTTTTCTAGAAATATATTTGGAATATTTAATTTAAAAAATTACTTCTGCCCTATGAAAAACAGTCAACTAATTCTCTATTACCACATTAAAAACTGAATGCCATTCAAAACCAGATGACATTTTTGCAATACAAAGATTAATATCTATGAGATGAAAATCTAGAAATCAGTTTGGCCGATATTGCAAAATAAATAATTTAGATAGTGTTTCTAAATGTAGTAATTTGTATTTCAGCTATGAACACTTACTCAAGTTGAAGAAAACTTGAGTAAGACAGTGATAGCTTGGAAGCTTTGCTGTCTTCAGAGTGGAAGATAGAGATATCATGTGTTACGTTTTATGAAGTTGTCTCTGAGAAAGTCATCTTTACAGAACGAAGGCAAAATACGGCTGCCAAAGGTATTGCAAACTTCATTCATCAAAAGCTTTCTTGTGTCCTGATTTTAATGATGCTTTTGAGGTGAATTACTCCTGCTGTATTTTCTGCCTCTGTTCTGAACTAGAAGTTAAAAACCACCCATTCTTATTTAGCAATATCTTTATAGCTGTTATCCAAAACTAAAACAGCAAACTCTTAGTAATATTTGCCAGAATGTAGGTGAATGAGCCCTTCCTATTTTGAGAAAGGCTTAGGCTGGGATTCCTACATTGCCCTTTTTTCTTTTTTTTTGGCTTTCTAATAATCATTTCACTTGAAATGTTTACCAGTTGTTTAAACAGGACTAGGCATAATAGTTCTATAAATATCATGGATCATGTCTTGAATCCTACAGAGCAGCTGTTCATGGCTGTATGAATAATTTACTGCTTAATTACACATATTTCTTTAAACTACTAATTCACACCAGTTTGTTGTAAAGCCTGGAGTGTAATACCACATGACACTGACTCAAAGATCACAGGACTTTCTAAGACATTGGGATTGTTTTCCTTGCTGGTGTCTTTATTTAGGAAAAAGTAATCCAGGGTTTATTTTAATCTTTCCAGAAGCCAAGACTGACTGTGTGACTTGTTTCTACCTTTCTTCTCCAACTGTCACCTACTGAAAATATTGTAACGCCAGCAAAAGAAGTGGAAAGCTAACTTGTGGCAGCTGCAGTGCAGTCTTTTTTTTCCTTTTGGTTGTAATTTATCCAACTGGAACTATGCTATCAGTATAAACCTAAGAAATAGAACTGTCTGGATAACAATGAGAAAAATTCTGTTTTAATCACTAAGTAAGTCTAAGTTTAAATTAAGTGAACCATGTACAGCATTTTTCTCATCCCCATAACACGTATGCAGATAGATTTTAATACATTGGTGGCAATATTCTGAGACATTCCTACAGCTAAATTGTTTTCTCAGACTTCCACAACCTTCTTCCCACTCCCCTCCCCTTCCACCCAGCTTGACAAGAGAAAGCTTTCTGAACCTTTCCAAAGAAAAGCCAAAGAGTCAAATTATGTGCTAGTTAAGAGCAGGTAGCTGTCACATTACTCTGGCACATAATATTAAAACCTGAAGGATTTTTCTGAAACGGGAAAAATTGGTTTGCATGGAGATTTGCTGAGCTGAAAAGAGATTTGCTCATGTCTATTATTACATGACTATTCGTGCCAAGAAAATGATTGTGAAGGAGTTGTTTCCCATGAAGAATACAAAAGCCTGAGAAATCATCTGTGTATGTAACTATGTTTCCAATGGTCCATTTGCATCTCAGTGACATCAGTGTGTGGGAAAAAGCACTAGTCTGTACTTTCACAGAAAATTTCCTGAAAGAAAAGCAAAATTAGAAAAGATGTCTGCACTACTGTCAGTGCCACAGAATGGTACTGTCTCCTCCTTGCTGTGATGCTCACATCTAAAATGAGGGAATATGTTGCATTAGAAGGTGTATTATGTTCACACTTGTTGGTGATGTCATTATTTATAACAGTGCTAGTTCACAAAATTGGCGGTTGTTTCCTGGATTTTGGCTTGGAAATCGTGGCCTTGAAATGAGATACAAAACAGCTTTATTTGCTGTTTGAAGTAGAAATAACAGGATTATCTCCTTGCTGAAGCTTCCCCAGGTGCTCAGATTTTCAGCTCAACGCCCAAGGGCTTTTATTGCTGTGCCAACTGGTGATACCTCCAGTTAATTAATGAATAATACACTCCTACAGGTGCACGAGAGAATTAGTAGAGTTGTTAAATTAACAAATAAGAAAATATTGTGGGTTATGGCAGCCTTGGACTGTCTCTGAATCTGTGGGTGTGCCTCTTCCCAGTTTGCTTCCACCTACTCCTGGCCTGGAGTTGTGACAGATCTTGCCTCTGAAGGGTGTAGCAACAGTCTTTAGAGAACTGCTTCATGGGCACATTTAGCTTTCCATAATCAAAACCACAAGCCCTGTTCACGTCTTTCTTCTGCTTTCTCACCCTGTTACATGCCATTTTGTTTCCACAGGGCAGATATTTTGGATCTTTTATGTGCCTCAATCCAGGAGGCAAAAAACTCCCACCCTGGCATTCACAGTGCTTCATAAGCACTGAATCAGTTCTGCAGCATCTTATTTATTCAAGCCCTATGTGCAGTGTGTCTAGTTAGTTAAAGCATGGTGAATTAAAAGCCATGAGTTTTGTTTTGACTGGAAGTTTCAATATTTCAAAACCTTTCATTCTCAAGTTTGAATTAACATTTTGACCTTTACCAGGTGGAAATAGAAATTATTTTCTTCCTGATGAAAAGCCAGCAAACTCCAGTTTGGTGAATTCAAATTAAAATGCTTTAGGTGTAGTTTCATTTGATCTTACTTTGCATGCAACTTCCTAATACTTTGTGTGCTCTGTAGATAGGGCATACCCATTATCTATTGTTTTATTCTGCCTTACTCTGTATCATTAACTCGATTGAATTTCCACTGGTGCACTTTTCTGTTCTGTTTATCCACACACACTGTAAGCACTTTAAAGGGATACTATGTAAGAGTTACCATTTTGTAGATAATGATTATTTTTGTGTTCTCATCTCCCCTGTGAAGACACAGTGGAAAATGGGAGAAGATCCAAACCCCCCAGTTATTTCTTATAGCCCAAATCTTTCTTTGTTACATATTCAGCATAATCTATATCAAATTATGGAATGCTGATGTCACCAAATGTCTAATTTGTCACTGAGTAAGTTCTTTTTATGTAATTTCCGCTCAATTTTAATCCGTATTTCTCACTGACTCTTTCAGATAAACCCAAAGGAGCAATCTCTTACCAATCTATAATTTAAGAACTGCACTTTCCATCTGCTGTAGGAGATGGCAATGTTTATATTGATTATACATTGAGCAATATAAACATAGTAACTCTTGCAAGGCTATCTTTAAATAAGCAGCATTCCCAAAAGTGAGCAGAACTAGATTGTGGTACAATGTGATAATATATGCAGTAAAATAGAAAAAAGAATATGGCATACTTTAGGCTGAAGGAATGAACTTAGAATTTAAGAAACAATGTACTAGAAAAAGCATTTCTGTGGTAAGGCCACTTCAAATCTTAGTTTCTATCCTTCAAGCTTGCTGGCTACTCCTAACATCCATTAATATTCACTGAATTTGTTGCTAGATCTTTTTTAATTTGGTATGATTCAGAAGTTTTCTGAATAGTTGCTGTTTTACATCTTGCAAATGGACTTTTAAAATTGTTGTGATGGTCCTAATGATTTATAACATATTGGTGGAATTTCTTAATGCATTCTGATTATTTGGGCTCACAAAAAATTTGCTTCTGTAAAAAAGTTCTTGTGGAGAAGTTCTTTTCTTTTAAGGATATTGTTGTGACTTCCATGAGATTCAGTTGACAGGTATTTAGGAAGAGAGTATTTTAGTTCAAGCTCAAGGAATTTAGGTTTACAAGTTATTAAGATATTTTTAGTCCCACTAAATGGGCTGGAAGCTCTGAACTTTTAATATCCTCACATGGTGTCCTGGTAACCCTTTAGTAAGGAGTTCATCTTTTAATAAAAAGCTGGAGAAACAGCAGTGTGGTAGTGATGAGGAAAATACATCAGTCATGTATAAAAATACAGAAGTATAAAAATTCTGTAAGAGAAATGAGACAGTTTCAAGGAGCTTGTGCAGCTCTAAGACCAGAGGCCGTGAGGTGCTGCATGGGATAAACACAGCACAGAGATGAAGTTGTTATAAAAGCTATTGGCTGTGCTGGCACACATTTTTCAGAGGGAGATAATAAATGTTAGTTTTGTGGGATATGATTTCTGTTTCCTAAACAGCAAGGTAAATAACTCTTGGAAAGCAACATTGCTGAGCATGCAGTGACTACCATTGTGCAGCTTTGGCACTCGGATCACAAGGAGCCAGCACTTGAAATAATCCACGATGTTTTCAGGGGGACAAACATTTTTCAAGTGTGAAGCTCAGGCAGCAATATTAGTAATGTTTTCATTCTCCCCCTAATACGTAGCAAGTGACAAATTCAACTTTCTTGCAAGGAAGCTCCTATCTTCTCAGCCTCAAAATGATTCTATGGCTTTGTATTTTAAAGGGCTTGCTATGAGTTTAACCTGGTATTTAATTCTTAAAATAGGAGATTAAATGTTTCCTAGTATCTCATAGGCAAATTGACACATAGATTGTCCACTGTGTGTCTCCTGGGTAGAAATATCAGACAAATGTCATTGGCCTAAATCTGGGGAAATTCTACCTGACAGAATTTTCTGTATGTGGCAGCCTAGCTATGGATTATCTGAAGTATGATTCTTGAACTGCCTTGGAGTGTTCTTATTCCTTCTTTTCATTGTGAAATGTCATTTTAAAATGAGTTAGCAGGAATGTTGTTTAATTTATGCCGTGAAAACACAGCTCATTATGATGTGACTGATCAGAGGCATGATGCTATTGCAATTATTTAATAAAAGATTTAATTTCTGTAATATGTTGCTATGTCACTATTTTGCAGATGTCTTAAAATCAGGATATGGGCAGACAGGTAGCCTATCTGCTGGCATAATTTTTAAAGAATTGCCGTGTCTGAAGGACAAGATTAGACCAGCCCAAGCCTAAATGTGTGATGACATGCTGGCAGAGAGAAACTTGAAGTTTGGGAGTGCATCACAATGTGTGAAAGGCTGGCTGAGATGTAGGTGGGCTGTGGTGATGCTGGAGATCGAGGGCAACAGTTCACACTCAGTACTTGGTACTTTTCACCCAGTGCTGGTCCTGTGTCCATCCTGGGCTGGCTGCTTATAAGGTTGGCTGCTTTTTCCTGGATATTTGAGAGGATTTCAAAGTGTTTCTGGTGTATCTGCCAACAGATGAGCAGCACCTGGCTGAGGGCTGTAGGGGCTGTGTGGGGCTGTGCTCTCTTCTGCTCTGCAGGAGGTTGAGATGGCAATTCCAGGTGGAAAGGCCAGTGAGAAAGGAGGACGTGAATGGAGGGAAGGGGGTGATGGGGCAGAGGAAGGAGAAAGCGGGAAGAATCAAGTTTAAGGGATGCAGAGGCAGCACAGTGACCACTCAATAATCCCCTGCGGTGCAAGGAGGCTCAGAGATGGGCAAGTGTGATGTGCTGCTCCAGGGAGGAAAGTAGGGTGTGATTGACCACAGCTGTTCCAGAAAAAAACCCCAAACCACCCTCACAAAAGTGCCAAAAACCCACCCCAAATCAAAACCCCAGACAGAAAAAAACCCCAAACCAAGTAATCAACCAGTAAAAAATCCAAATCAACCCAACCCACACTGAATTTAAGAATTTATCAAAAGAAAGAGATCCAGAGGGTGGCCATTGTTTTAGATTAACCAGCTGTATCTTTTGAGTGGCTCAACTGATTGTGCAAATGTGTTTGGCCGAGTTAATTGAAAGAGCCAGCCAGATCAGCATGGAGGCAGTCTATACTTGGCTCAGCTCAATAGCAGTGAATGAAAACTAAGTAACTGGCAAAGAAAAGAAGTCCAGTGTCATGATGATCAGCATACAAAAGCTGGTAACGAGAATTGATTTATATTGATTGAACTGTATAATGAAATTTTTGTTGTGCTTTTATTGAGATTTCAGTATGTTGATGTATCACACCGAATTGAAATGCTGTGTAATGTTAAATATCTACAAATAAGTACATTTGGTGTTCAGCCTTAAACTCTCCTTGTGCAGAATGTTTTAAAAGAACCCAGTCAGAGTACTGGACTTGGGCAGACATGGAGGCTGTTTTATACTCAAAGGAAAATAACTGCTGCTCAACTTTTCTGTAATATTGTTTTCCTATAAATCACTGGTGTTTTTCTGAGGATTGTCTGCTCATTGATCATATTTTCTCCACTTGCTTTTATATTACCTTAAATTACATTGATTTTTTACTTATTTCTCATTTAGATCAAATCAAAAACTTTTAATGTGTTTATGGAGAGGCTTTCTGAAATCTGATGCTGATCTGGTTTAGGCTACAGGTTAATCCTCCTCCTAAACACACTAAGCATTAGTGAACCATCAGTGAAAAGAAATTAGACTTTCTAAGTTTGGCCAATCTTTAGGAATTCCTGAAATATGTTAAGGAACTTATGTTTCTTTCTAAATACATTAAACAGAGCAAATAAGTGTTGACTTTATATCAGACTCTTGGTTTTATTCAGCACCTTGCTTTCCCTAGAAGCTTCCCGTATTTTTGGTCTTCATTTGGAATATAAATCATATAGTAAACAAGATTTGATTTTTTTTTTTCCCCCAACTACTGTGCAGGTCTCAAATAGTCATAAAAGTCTATTTTTCAGTGCAGTGATGCAGGACAGTGACATATATCAGCCAACTGAAACTCTCTGTTCTGGCTTTTTTACTACGGAAGGCGCTAGTTCCACAGAGAATAGAGACAGCTACCAAGTCTTTTATTCCTTGTGTCTGGGAAAGGAACAGTGCCATGAAGAGGAAGGATAAGAAATATATTTTCCACTTGTACCATTATTTTAGACAGGACTGCTTTTTCAGTGAAAGCAGAGAAGTGCTGTGGAGAGAGAGAGAGAAAGTGACATTAAGCTCTCAGGGATGATTATCAGAAATTGTGAGCTTGGGTGCTCATATGGCTGACACAATTTGATGGCATAGCTTAGCTCTGAGTGTGATTGACATGCAGTTTGAGATAAATATTAAATATTCGTTTCTGAAATGTAATATGAAAATTCAGACCTAGCAAGCTGATCTGTGTGTAGTTAAACTCTAAATTAAGTGATGTCTGGCAGGAGTGAAACAAGAGTTTGCACTTGTATGAAATTTGGGTGCTATTGCCTACTCCTGTTTAGAGAAGGGTGTTTAAAAAATACACGATTTTGTAGCAGGGAGCAATCCAACTTATTTACCTTTAGGTTTGTGACAGTGTAATTATAGAAGTTATTTGAACACTGTGTATTCAGTTTTTATCAATTTATATGTAAGCTTAAAGAATAATTTGGTATATAAGAAATGCTGTCTCTTTTTAAGGCTGTGTCACACTTCAAACGAACAATAAGTTTAATCGAAGAAGATTGACTTAAATATAATGCTAATGTCTCACTTTTACCTCCATACAAATGCCAATGCCAATTTTGTTTGTCATGAAGGCTTTAGGCTCTCCCACAGATGCCATTGAAGGTCTTGAGATAAATCTTCAGCTTGCCAACAGACTGAGCCACTATATGGGGTGGCTTACACTCTTGGCTTTACCGTGGCCATGAAAAGGCTGAGGAATAGATTTCCTTCTCTCCCAGATGCTGCTGACAAGGGCTCTGTGTAAAATTGGGGCTTCCCTGACCATCGTGGTTACTATTTTCTGCTAGCTGGTGTTTATCCTCCAGGCTCTAATTCCAAGGTTTGAGGGCTTCAGGCCAGGCTTATGACATTGTAAGTTTTTGGTTCGATGATAAGCGAAGAAAGAATTGATTTTTCTTTTCTTTGTGGTCCAGGAAGCACTAAATCAGTCTGGGGTGATAAAATTATGAAAATGATGTTTATACAAACTAATCTGTTTTCAGAGTAATGGAAACCAAAGTATATCCAATAACTTCAGATGGTGGGCCTATGTCCCTGGAAATAATTGCTTTTCTGTTTGGCTGTAAGAAGGAAGAGCAGCTGCATTGAAGTGCTGGGTAGCTGCTTGAAAAGCAGCATATGCTCTGTAATTTATATCTTATTTAAGCAACTGGTTGTGCAAGATGGTTTGCTGTTTGGCCTGTCTCATTTTAATGACAGCAGAGAGTAGTGTGTGTTGAGGTTTTGATTAGCTGTGCTCTAAATGTGTTCTCAGAGTGCAGTTTTTTTGTGCTGTATACATTTACATGAGCTCAGGAGGAATTGCTTCCTAAAGTTGTTCTCCCTGCAGCTCATACAGAACATCAGTGTGCGTAAACTGGTGAGACTTGGCCACCTCTGTGCCACCAGCCATGAGCTGGTCATTTTCTCATGTTTTTATGATGAAATTTAGCTTTCAATAAAAGCTTTTTGGAACAAAATAAGACAATTTCAGCATATAAATAACCCTGACAGTGGTTATTAGTTTGCCTTAGGTAGCTTTGCCCTGTGAACCAGACCCCTACATCACACACAGGATTTTTTTCTGTCAGAATGAGTTTCTTCCTTTGTCATCCTGAGCCATATCAGGGGAAATTTGACAACATGCACATTGCCATATTCAATCTTGTAGAAAAATCAATGACAGCATAGGCTAAATTTAATCTATTAAATTTCTCATTTGTTAGGCATATGAGCTGCACTTTTCAACAGATGATCTTTTTCTTCTCTTTTTAAGACACTTAATTTCCTTTTGTGGCACCCCTTGTAGTAGGTAATATGTCAAAGGGCTGTCCTCCTGGTCCTTTTTGTATTTCCTTCACAAGATAAATAGTGGTTATTGTCTGTGAACAATTCTGAATAGAGTAGCCTGATTATGACAATTGAATTTCCTGTAATCCTAAATATGTGTCATTAAAGGCCCAAGGGACTGCTCCAAAATGTGAAGGGATATTTGCAGCTCTGAAAAATACCTCCGCTCCCAGACATCTAACCAATCTGTGCCAGCAGCAGTGGAATTAATGGCACTCCTAATAGTCCACATGTATGATGTGTCTTGTGGGATCAGCAGAAATCAGGGCTCCTTGTTTGCTGAAGAGACAAGAAATAACACAGGATTTGATTGCCTCTAGGCAGTTTCAAGGGGCAAAAATAATAAACGTTAGGTCTTACCATGTTTTTAACCTGGAGCTATTAATGACTGATGTTGTTATTATGAGATTTTTTGCTAAACTTCATTTCATCATGTTCTTGAGACTGTTTTTACTGATTAATTGGTAAGGAACAAGTTCAGAAAGTAAGAAGTCTTCAAAACATGCTAGAAATAATAATGATGTACTTTTGAGGATTTGTTGAAGTAAATGCAAAGATATGACAGAGTGGCATCTTTTATTTGCATAATGGTGATTTTATAAAAAGAAAAAAAAATGTAAGTATTTCTGGCTAATTTGAAGTGTGGACATAAAGTAAATCTGTGAAGGATGTGATTTGGTTGGTACTGTGAAAATTAAAAATGCTTTCCTTTTGTGGAACAAATGGGATATTTGATACTTTTGGGTACTTTGGGACTTCAAGTGAATTACTTTCAAGACCTGCTTCACATAATGATCAGCCACCTGCTTTCAAGTTACAGCACTAAATTTTTGTTGTATTTTTGCAATACGTTCTAAAAGGGTGAAAAAGGATGGAATAAAGGACCAGTTGTCTTAAACACAATATCACCTCCTTATTGATCAAATTGCTGAAACCATTACTCCAGCCTTTGGAATCTGGCATTATAATATTTAAAATGTGACCTAAAGTACAGCAAAGGGGTTTTTGACTTCTAAGTTGAGCTGTCTTACGGAGGTATTGGAAAGATTTTATCACTTGGAGTGGGAATTGGGTTAAAGCCTGTTCATGCAGGGGTGGGTTCAAAATGAGAGAGCCTCCAAGAGTGCTGTGGGAAATATGTCAGGACTCTGTTTCCTAATGATTCATGAGGAAGAGTTAATGCCCAAATACTCTCTTGCAGTCCTTTGAAATGACCCCCTTAGCTGATCTGGTGTGAGTGAGTGCCAGAAGAGACCTACACCACCCCAAATTTTCCTTGGCTCACAGCAGAGTCTGGTTCTGGGGGAGCGGAAAAATGTGAACAATCAGCACGTCCTGAGCAGGTTTTGTGCAGGTGTTTGCTTCTCTTCTCATCATTACATGCCCATTTTGACTTGCCTACACTTCCTATTTTTAAATTAGGACAGCATTTTATCAATACAGATAGAATAGATTCTATTCTATCTATTCTATAACCTTTTCCATTTTGTGTCTGAGAGAGCAGTCTGTGGGATAAAGGCACAACACAAGGTTTGTGGCGAGCAGAGCTGCATCATGTGCAGTGTCTAGAGAACAGCCACATAAGTTATTGGGAGAAGAAGGTAACAGTTAAATCTCCTTTTCTAAAAGGCTTAACAGAATGAAGTTTGTTGCATCCTCTGAGGGTCTGTTTTCACTGGCAGAACAGAAAGACTCTTTTAACAGGGATTTTGGGGCAAAGTTATTTTTGGTCCTGAGCTTCAAGATCTGAAGTGCAGTTTACTGTCTTGAAATTCAGTGACATTTTGTGTCTAAAATGGAGAGATTGTGCTGTAGATTTCATGAGAAGTTTTAGTTTTGCTGCTTAAGTGTGATTAGATTGGAAGATTAGAGAGCACCAGTCTCTTTTTTTGGTGTTGGATGCTGTTGTGTGTGTTTAATGTGCTCCGTGACATAGTGTAAGATAAAGGCCTTCTGCTCTGTATGACTATTTAAATGTGAAGATAACATGAGTCATGGAATAAATGAACAGTGAGAGAAAAAGATTGACAGTAAAACAGGAAGCAGCAAACTCTAGGAACTTTCTTTATTTCCTTAATCAGCATAACAGGATGTTGCAGGGCCGTTGCATGGCCTACATGTTGAGATAAGGAAGCAAAAGGAATCAAGGAACTCGGGTGCTGGGATGTGGGACTAAGTCAGCCTGTGCTCCATTGCCATCTTCAGGAGCCTCTTTGCCTTGATGCTACCTTGATACCTTTCCAGCCTTGAGGATCAATAATTGTGAAGAAATTGTGTGGGCCTGTATGTAGCCCCTAGGTTTGCTGAATATAACTTAGGTTATACTGGTTTGTTTTGGAATTGTAAACATCAAAAAGAGGAACTTTTTCTGGTTTTGTATATTCTAGTTGTCTTACATTGTTTTGAGTGTGTGAATAGATATCAGGTAAGAGTCTTGGAGAAGTGGATATTGTTATGTTGCTAAGCTGTAACCATCAGGAGCTGTTCTAAAGGCACTAATTGTTTTTTTCATACA
Source organism: Callaeas wilsoni (assembly GCA_013398955.1). Lineage (NCBI taxonomy): Eukaryota > Metazoa > Chordata > Aves > Passeriformes > Callaeidae > Callaeas > Callaeas wilsoni. Next base: position 32,278 of record VWPU01005479.1, read on the forward strand.
AGATGAGGAGCAGTACACAGCTGGGAGGCGTGTGAGGAACATCCACGTGTGGAACACAATTTCTGCATCTAATCCAGGGAAAATGCTGCAACCTTGTGCCTATCTTAAATGCAGGCAGACCTTGGAAACGGGAATAGGACTTAGAGATTTCTGGTTTTCTACTGACACAGGATATTCTCTATCATAGCCTTTCACTGCAGCCACTTCTGCCTTATTTCATAGTGTCTTAAGCCCTAGAATATGAAAGTTCTGCTACTCTCCTTTCCTTGGCATGTAAAAAGGATATTTAATATCATGTTTGGTCAGCTGACAGCAGCACACAAGAACTGGCTGTTCTAAATATGAGATCTCCTTGCACTGAGAACAAAGCAATGGTTACATTTAACTGGAGAGTAATAATTATACCATATTTAAAGCAAACCAAAATTGCAGTGCATTCTCAGAAACTTTTTTTTAATATCAGAAGTTGGGTCTTTTTACTCAGTATTAGTCCTTATGTTAACTTTGTATATTGTGTGAAACTGTCTCTGCTACAGATCCAAATGTGGCAGTAGGATCAGTGGATGGGATTTTCCTTGCAGCTAGCAAGTGCTGACAGCGACCTCTGAAGCCAAAATTCTGCTTCATGCATGTTAGTTTGACTTTGAAAATGGATTAGTACAAGCTTTCTTTGTGTTTCAATTAAAAACACACACCTGTGAGCAGGATCCATCTGTGTTGCCAGATTAGAATTGTTTTTAGCCAGGACCAGTTTGGCCTGGCGTGAGGAAAGAGCATGCAGCTGAAGTCCTGGGGAAGCTTTACAGAATGCTGTAATTCAACAGGCACATTGTGGGTGCTAGGTCATTTTAGGGTGAATGAAAGATGTCATTTGTCTGTGTTATGCTTACAGAGAAGCCATTTTTCCGAGGAGCTGTAAAACTGAGGTCTTTATTACCTGTGATTTATCATAGCTATTTTAACACTGTCCAAGAAGTAAGATTTGACTTTAATATAGCATCTTCGTGGTTTGAACAGCTGTTTTCTGCCTATCTGTATATCCTCTTTGAAAACATTTTACATAGTTTTATTTCTTGATCTGGAAGTTTGTTGTAACAATGTTGATATTGACTTGCAATAAGTCAATTATGCCATTAATTAGTACTTCATTGCAATCAAAGCACTACTCAGAATAGAAGTTAATTTATCTTCCTCCTATCCTGAATAATAAATAGCCCACAAGATAAGCACAAGGAACAAAAGCTGCAGGAAAAGTAAAAAATCTTGAAATAACTCGAGTTAGTCTCCAGTATTTAGTGTATGGTGTGGTTTTGTTTTTAATAGTTATTCTGTTAAACAGGTTCATTTCTTTTGCTGTGTCTGGTTTTTCCATAAGTCCCAGTGGTGGAATTTTTTCTTGACAGAAAGGCTCGCTCCTTTAAAAAACTGAGAAACCTAAATTCTGAGTTTTCTGGGCAGACTCTAATAGTGACATAATTACTCTGAAGTCAATAGAAATGAAGTGAGATATGTATTGATTCCAGAGTTTCTTGGGTCACGCAAGTGTAAGGAATTATGTACTTAGTCCAATAACATGTTTGGTTCCACAGTGAAAAGGTACAGTGGAAATTCTGTCTTTCAAAGCTGCTTTTGGTACTTTGCTATCTGGGGTAGTTTGATACCATCTTTAGAAACAACTTCTGATGAAGGCTCAAAATTAAGAAGGTTACTTTCTGTGTAACCAACAGATCCAAGAGGTCTACAACAACGAGCTCTGTAAACCCAGAAAGAAAGAAATGAGAGCGCCGAGAAGCTGACCTTGTGAAAGGCACAACAAACCAAAGTATTAATGAGCAAAAACTCAGGTATAGCTGCTGTAGGACTAAGGTTCCTTCCTAATTTTCGTCTTGTAAAACTTATTTAACAAATATTAGTTCCCAGGATCTCATTTTAATTGATGTATGAAGACTCCCCTTGCATTTAGCTTTAGATCATTTGATTGCTGTTTGAGCTTGTGCTCTGTGGGAATAATCCCAGCAAGGTACTCTAACTTCGCTCAGGTTTTGGACTGCTGCTGCAGAGCCTGGCTTTGCAAGTGATTTTACAAAGTTGTCATTTCTCTAGGGAGTTCTTAATCTGAAAACAAAACATTGATTGTGTTCTGTTCTCATTAACTTCCAAGCTACCACCTGCTTTCCCTTGAATTAGTAATGTAATTGCAGACAGAGAATGTCTTTATAGCAGGAGGTGATGGAGGATGGCTTGTGGCATCGCTGTGCTCTTGCGGTAATGAGGGGAACAGAGGTGTGCAGTGGGAAATGCCAATTGTTAGTGTTCAGACAGTGTGCCAGTGCTCTGCCTCTGTCACCAAGGGCAAGTCTGAGCTCCAGAAATGAGGAAACAGCCTCCAAATTATAGTCTTTGTGGAGGTATTCCTTTTGTTGAGGTTCTCTGGTGATTTTTAACATACTAGCTCATATGAGAGCTTCTCCTGTCAACAGGGGAAGACCTGCACAGGGTCTGCAGACACTGTTTGACTGGTCACTTCATGAAACCTGAATCACGCTTGCATTTCTTCTGGGATTAGTGCAGATAAACTAGCAAGAATAATAACAGCAGACAGAAATAAATGTTTTAAGGCAATATTGATCATACATAGCCTTTATGTTTGCAGGAGAGCTGCCTGCAAACAGAGCGTTTAATGAGAGGCATTCTTGACACACTGAGTCCTTTGCATTATTTTTATTTATTTCTTTTTTCTATCATGATGCTCTATTTTCTGCTGGGAGAGGCAGGGATGTGTTTTAGAATGCTCAGGTAAATATCTATTGGAATGAACCCTCTGTGCTCCTGCCGTTGCCAGGCAAGCAGCAAACCAACAAGGCAGGGCAGGAACAGAGCACATTCACACATCTCTGGTGCCTGTGTGTTCCCTTGTGCTCCTGCTTCTGGAGAGTCTGCACCCAGGTAGCAGCATCTGTGAGTAAAGTGGAAATGTAGGGCTCCTCTTGGCCTCTCTCCAAGGCATCCAGCCAATAAAATCCCTCACTGACAAGCAGGCTGGATTTGTATTGACTCCCCTGTCCATACAAGTCCAAGAGGGAATCTGTGCTGCTGGGCAGGAAGCGTTTAAGAAATTTCCAAAAAGTTTCCGTAAGTCACTTAGTGCAAGACAAACGTCACCCCGGGTTATGTTTCATTCTGAACAAAATAGATTAGTCTCTGAATCCTTTTATTTTTTTAAACAGGGTCTCACTGTTAACCACAGTAGGAATGTTTTTACTGAGGTGCCTTGATGACAGTGACACTTTAAAGCTGGTGTTTAATTACTGTAAATTATGTTGGAAGCAGTTGTATTTTTGGAGGATTCACAACTTCTTTTCCTCATGCTGTGTCTATTTTTAATTTATAATAAAATCTGTAGCCAGTAGTGGTTTTTACTTTGCTAATGTGAAAAATACAAAAGCTGAAGCAAGCCTCTTAATGGAAAGCCAACCTGTGATGTATTTATTTCAAATGCTATTGAATTATGAAAATGGAGAGATAATCCTTCCAAAAATACTTTTGCACACTTGATAGTCTTTGTACTTTTCTGGTGTTCTCTGTAGTTGTCTTCTACTTTGCCACTGTCACCCTCTAGGTAATGATATTGAAAGTTGATTTTTCCCATGGCTTAAACAGCTTGATTCGCCTCATTCCAGAAGGAAGTGGTTTTGTTGCATGGCACTTGTTTTTGAAGACATTAGAACTTTGAGTTGTTCAGGTCTTGCTAGGCAGGGTAATTACCTCTTTACTCCTATTTAAATCAAAATTGACCATTTAGGACATTCTCCTGGTCAGTCTGCTCAAAGACAAAATCAGTTTGAGTGGCCAGAGTGGCAAGGCTGCAATCTCTTGTGTTCTTGTTCTGTAGGACAGGCTAATATATAACTATTCCTTGCCAGTCCTAGCTGTGTGAAATTATATGGTATAACAGAGTCACTTGATGTGCAATTTGTCTGAGCCTGTGGCCTCCCTTCGCTACTCCACCTGAATACCTTCTGCAACCTGGAAACTTAAAGTAGATTTATGTTTCAGCTATTTCCCTCAAGTCTGGCTGCTCTTATGGCGTATAACCTTTATGTTTTACATTCTAATATGGTCAAGACCTTGACCTCATGGTTGTGGAGCTTAAGGGTTTGAATACATTTTTTTAAGTCTTCAAAGATCTAAGTCAGCTTGTGGGAGGAAAATAAACTAAAACCCACCTTCTTTCTAAGCACATATGAATGTCTAATTTATCTCTGAGCTGCAGATTTGGCACTTGCTGATTTGAGGCTCTTGTCTTTTTGTAAAATAACCATTGTTGTTTTTAACTAAGCAGGCTCTGTATATTGAAAATGAGAAAAGATTGCTAGCAAACAGCCCAGCTGAGAATACTGTGTGAACCAAAAATTGCAGTAATTACAGCAATTCCAAAACCATCCATGGCCATTCATATCCACCTGGGAAAGTAACAGTTCCACCCATATCTAGTTAGCTTGGATGGCTTCATACCTCCCAAATTTTTTATTTCTGCATTTGTCCCATAGGCTGTGCAAAGGCCCTGTATAACACCATAGAAATTACAAAAGAGTTTATCCAGAAATTATGTTGGAATCTAAGACATGCTTTGGAAAATTTCTATCATTCTCCAAAACGGAAAAGTTTAACAACATTTTCTTGCACCTTCTTTATTCCTAAATTGGTCACTACAGAGAATGCCAGTTCTGGAAACTTAAATGCCAGAATAAGTAGTAGAAACTTACAGAGATGAAACATTATCTGCTGTCTTGGTGTAACAATTCCTATACAAGCACTTCATAAACACTAATTAAATCCAGAAATAAAATAATCCCTTCTGTAAGGCTTGAAAAGGCTTTTTTTTCTTTTAATTGTGACTCTCTTGAATAACTTAGTTCCTGGAAACACAAAATAAAATGTACCATCCTGATTTTGCAGTCTTTCTTTGCAGCCAGAAAAAAACCCCCAAAAATGGTGCTCAGGACTGCAGTTATAGGGATTGATCTTTACATGAGCAAAACCCAGAAGTGTCTCAAGAGGTATCTGATTCAAGGAACAAAGGGCAGGGTTACTGGGCCTTGTTCATTGATGTAAGCAGAGGAACAGACCTTAGAACTAAAAAAGTGAAGCTCTTGCATAATATCATTACTTACTTGAATTTATGTCAGTTCTGGAGTGATTATCCTGAGAAAAGAAAAAGCATAATCTTGTTGGTTTTACATGATGTTACAGATATTTCAAATTAATTATTAAAACTAGAGTTAGATCACCACATTAAGCAAACTGGCAGCCTTTAATGATGACCAGTGAAAGATGTTTTTGTGCTACTTTTCCTTAGCAGATATACAGAGACAATATTTGAAACCAATTCATCCATTTTAAGTCTTTCAATGTTTTAATGATGGTACATTCTATGAATTAACAAAAACCCACCGTAGATCTATAGGAAAAATATTTTACTTTATTGGAGATGAATTAAAGATACTCTAATAGTACTCTAATAGTAAGATAAAAAAAGTATTTTTCTGGCTTTGTATTTTGAAATACATCAGAGCTCAAATAATTGCCTTCTCTTAAATGTAATTCTAATGTTTTCAGTCAATTATATTTCATACGTCTTCATGTGAAAGACAAAGCAAATTTGCGTCCTAGCAGTAAGAATGCAAGTTTTGTTCACTTTTGGGGCAATTGAACATCTCATGGAGTCTCCATTTGTGGCAAGTGACATGATGATAAAAAAAAAAAAAAAAGCATTAACTGCATATTCAACAGGACTACAATGAAATAATTTCATTAATTAATGCATGTAAATTACTGGAGAATAAGCCTAGTCATGGCATTCATTTTAGTGCCTTCAAAAAATGCCGTGCTGGATTTCTCTAAGCTTATTGAAAAGGCATTTTCAACAGCATCACTACTCGTCACTAAGTGGAATAGCATTTCAGGAAAGCTCTGGAAAACAATTCTCTCTCTAGCCCCTTCCAGAAGTGAGCATCTCTTATTCATGGAAGTTTTCATCAAGAAGGTTATTTCTTCTCGTTAGATTTTGTAGCTTCTGTTAGTATCTTACTGAAGTGTGAGCTCTGTGCTCCTGCCCTTGTTTGTTAGCCTCTGTCCTAACTGGGTGTCTTCCTTCTACTGACACTTCCCTCTGTAAAATTACCTGCAGATATGTCATGAGAGGAATACAAATACTCTCACAGACTGCCTGTTATTTGATAAATGGGCACTTTGCAACACATGTCTCCAGTAGTACATTATTCTCCTCAAATCCTTGACCTGAAAGGCCTTGGGCATGAGGTTATCCAAATATCCTAATGCCACAGGATGTCTATTACACTCCCACAAAAGACAAATGAAGTAGGTAAATTCACTACTCATCTGCCAGAATCCTGCAATGCGTTGTTTCATACGTGTATAATGTCCATATTCAGGTGCTTGTGTAAAGATTTATTTGTATTTATGCTTGTGTTTTGTTAGGAACCGTCTGAAACATAAATCTGTTTTTAAAATACAGTATTGCCTGACCTAGTAATTATGTATTTTTCTGTAAGTTTTCAAAATATTTTTTATAAGAAAAGATCCCATGACAAGGTGAAATGGGGACTACAACTGCGTTAAAATACATAGTTACTTTTTATTCCAGCTTTATGTTGGAACATTTTTATGTTCATTAATATCAGATAACCCAGTCACTTCCTATCCTTAAATAATAGCATCAGAAGACTTGAAGGTGTAGGATGAAGAAAAGACAAGTCAAAGTGCAGACACATTTCAATCTGATGCTGTGCCTGCACATGCCCAAGTCCTCTGAGATGGTCAATCACACAAACCAGTTTTACAGTAAAATCTGAGGTGTTTTACACTGTTGATTGCCATGGAGCTTCTTTTCTGCTTGGAAGTGAGAGATGATTAACAGAACACAGGTTTTATGTGAGTTCTTTCAAGTGATGTGATTAAAAGTGCAGGTATGTGAGCATGAAGATATAAGACACTATGATGGGGGGCAGAAGCTGTCAACACATTCCATTGTCAGCTGTTTATTCCTTGGAGTTACAAACTATTCTATTGCTACACAGCTCTGGCTATGGTTCAAAAACATCTCTTGAGACGAGTTACTTTGACAAAGTGAGATGAAATGTGTATTTAATAACACAGATTCCTACCTGTTCTTGAAAGGAATCAGTGTTTTATATGTGTCTGCAAACAGATTTTCCCTCTGGCTCTCTTCCTTATCTGTTCTGCAGCTTCTGGTGCTGAAGTGCCAAGCCAAACACGTTTGGTTCCCTCTGGTACAAGTTGCTTAAACTAGAATGCATGGAAAATTGAAATCTAATAGATTCCAGTCTCTAACAAAAAAGAGGTTTTTCTGCATTATCTGCATTTCAGTTCTTGGTAACCATGCACGAATTGCTCCAAAAAGCCCTTGAGCTTTCATAGTAAAAGCTGTGTGCATTCTATTAAGATATACACGCACAAAATACTTTTACACTTCCCTAGAAAATAACCCCTTAAACTACCAAACTCAGAGAAATGTTCAGTCTTTTTTCTTTACCCAAAGAGGGTAGAGAGAAAAAAAAAACTTTGACAAGGAAGACTTACTATTTTGGAATGTAGAGATCTCTAAGCTGCTCTAAGTTGGGCCAAAATATTTAACAAGTAACATAAACAGGAAAGAATGTGCAGTATTTCAGAGGGGGAGAACTTCCAATGAGTTGCCTTATTTTTTTTTAAATAATCCTAGGAAGCAAAAAGCAACAGATGAAGCTTCAGAGTTAGGCTGTTGACTGAGGTGCAAATGTTGGTTACTTTGGGATGTAGTTTGTGATTACAGGTAAGGGTCTATGCCAAAACAGGCCATGCAATAGCAAATAGAGGAAAAGATTGCAGATGGGAGAGTGTGGTACTTTGAAGCATGGATTGAGTCAGCTCTTGGCTTTCTCCTCTACTACAGACTTTCTCTGCAGTGCAGAACTAATCTCTTGGTGTTTGACATTACAGCTAGAACCCCTTCCCTGGAAACTTATGGGGACAGCTGATAAGTATTGAGGTTTTTTAATTTCCTCCCATTACTTAAAAAAGAAAAAGTCAACAAACCCTTCCAACCCACTTGTCATAATGGAAGTCTGATTTGTGTGAATTTCTCAAGGAAAGTTCCTTTCAAGGGATGCATGTATGTGTGTGTGATCACTGAGTCTACTCCAAAAGCAGAAATTAACCTCTTCTCTTTGCCATCCCAGGCCAGTGGCACCTGGTGTAGGACTTGCTTCCTGGGGCAGGTAGGTCATAGGAGCCCAGCAGATGTACTTGCAGCTGATTTGGGCTGGTTCGATTCTTACAGCTAGTTGCCAGCCCAACTAATTAATTCACTCCGCATAATTTGAAGTAGGATCCTTAGCTTCTATTTAATGGAGCTGGTAGTCAGCCCAGTATGGTTTATAATTTTATTTTCCTCAAGAAACCCATGATGCAGACCAGGAGTAGAAAATCCCCCCAATTACTCTTTCAGCATAGTAATAGCAAGCAAACAGGACGACTGGGCTATAATTAAATAAATGTTTTTTTCCTTTGAGCACAATGTCATAGGTTTAAATTA
>VWPU01005480.1:0-75443 GCA_013398955.1 Callaeas wilsoni
TCGCTGCGGCGCCGGAAGCGGCGCGGAGGGTGCTCGGGGCGGCGGCGCCACCGCCGAGCCGGGACCGGCCCGGCCCTGCCCTGCCCAGCCCAGCCCAGCCCGGCCCCGCCCTGGTCTCCCCGTGAGTAGCGCGGCCGGTACACGCTTTCCGGCCCTCCCTGGATTCCCCGCGGTCCCGAAGCGCCTGGGTCTCCCTTTCCCTGCCGCCCCTCACTGCCGCCCTCAGACAGCCGGCTCTCCCGCGCCGCCCGGAGCGCCTGGGTGCCCTTCGCCACCTCCGCCCTCCAAGTGCCTCTGGGCCCCTCAGCTCTCCTCTCCCCGCCCTGCCTGGCCTTGCTGGGGCACGCTGTACTCCTGCCAGGTCCCTGGCTCTGCCAGGGCTGCACATCCCGCCCAGGCCCAGCGGTTTGCTCCCCGCAGGGCGCCCGGCCTCCTGTTGGCACAGCTCCTCAGCCCAGGGCTGCTGGAAGCTCCAGCAGGACCCTGGCCCGGTGCTGCTCCCCGTGTCCCGGCTGGCTGCACCCCGATATCGGGAATGGGGCTGTTAGTGGGGAGGGTGTCTCTCCACCAAGGACCTCGCTGGCACATATGGCCGGTGATGGCCCATTCCATAACAACTGCTGGTCCAGGATCTATTCTGCCTGTGACTTTGGGCTGCTTCTCTTTCCCAGAGCGTGAGAATGGGCCTGTGGCACTGCAGCAGCCTCGCTGAGGGGTTGGCCTGGAGCAGAGGCTGTCACTGGCCAAGGAGTTCAGGGGCTTCCCCTCACCCTGCAGCAAAGCCTGACCTCTTGCATCGCTCCCAGCAGGAGTTCTGTCAGGCAGAGAGGTTCCAAAGGGCTGTTGCTCATGGCACATCAGTGCTGTCCATGGCCACTGCTTGTACCAGGCTCTGTCTTTGCTGGGGAGAGGGTTTGAAGGCGCTTCCCTCACCCTGCATTCGTCCCATCCCGGCAGGGAGCCCCGATGGACGTGAGAGCGGAGCAGCACACATCCTGACCCCCGCCCCACACGGCTGCCCCGTGCCAGCCCCCGGGACTATGGACGAGTGGAAGCCCAACCCCGCTGTGAAGCCCCACAAGAAGCGGAGCTGGTACCTCGCCTGGAAGTACAAGCTGATGAACCAGCGCGCGCTGCGGAAGCTGTGTCAGGTGAGTCACCCGCGGCCCTGCAGTAGATTAGGAAGGATAATCTACGGGATTTACAAGTTTATGGAGCAGCTGCATGGGTGGAAGTGCGTCTGCTGGCAGTCTGCGTGACCTGGCATGCTGAGGAAGCATAACTTGTTCCCCAAGAAGCTGCCTCCAAGTGCCTGTGTGTGGAAGGGTCTGGCATGTGTAGCAGCTCCTGTCAGCTGCCAGCAGACCTGTTGAGTGGCTATGGGAGGAGACAAAATTATCCAGGTGGCCTTGGGAAGCTTTCAGCTAGGAACCAACTGATTCCTCCTGTCCTGGCTCTGGACCCGTGCTGATTGCTGCAGGGCCCAGCCTTTAGCTGTTTGATTTGCAAACCAAGCCTGGTATAAGGCACAACAGGTGGGGCAAGAAAATAGGGCTTGGTAACAGGATCTCATTCCCCAGAGGCAGCTGGTGTCTGGGAAAGCCTCAGGCTTGGTTGCTTGTGCTGTAAAACAGCTAATCCTTGGTGGAGGCGATGTCCTGGGGGGTGTCTGGGGCTGTAAGGACAGGAAGGTTTGGCCCCATGGCAGCAAAACACAGAAAAGGGGCTTTTCCTGAGAGGAGCTCATGAGATCTGGCACTTGGTTGCTGTGGGAGGGAGCAGGGGAAGGTTTTGCATGTGCCTGGGAGGACAAAGGCTCGTGAGGGCTCGCTGGGCAAGAAGACTGCTCAGTTCTGTGTCTGATAGGGTGTTCAAGGCTTGGGAATGGGTCTGTTCATTCAGGTAGGCGTTGCTTACCATGCTGGGGCAATGGGCTAGAGCCTGCACACATCTCTGTACTTTGTGGAACTGCTTAAACATAGATGGAAATTTGGCTTAAAATAGGTAGACCAGAGCTGCAGGTACGGAATAGCCAGGTCTACAGCAGCCAAGTGTTCATCAGTTAGCTTTGACTGAGCCAGCTTTGCTAGACCTGGTTGCTGGTCTTGCTTAATTCTTATTCCTTATTGCCTTATTCGCTCTGGTCACCAGGGCTGTTCCCTCATGTCCCCAGTGCTGATCAGGGCAGGTGTGGGCAGGTTGGTGAGGTGGCCTTGCTGCCTCTCTGTGAGCCCACGGCTCTGTTCATGCCTAATTAAAAGCTTTCTGTGCACAGATCCCAAAAGGTGCTCCTAGTCCTGAGTCAACAGCAAATTAACAAGCCAAAATGCCATAGTGACATTTATACCATCGCCTTGTCTTACTGCTGGTTTTCCATTTTCCTCAGTTACTCCTTGAACCTGCTTGGCAGAGGTAGCAGCAACACGGAGCTTTGAGGCAGTAGCTGGACAGATAGGGCAGGAATCCTTTTAGTGCCTCCCACCAAGGGCAGGCCAGTGTGTGATCCCAGCCCCATTATGGACCTCAGAGAATAAAGGGTCTGTTCCACAGCCCCTGGACCTTCCCAAGCCCTCTGTGTCAGCATCCACAAGGGTGGCATTGAAGTTTGCTGCAGACAGTAAGACTGCAGGCTGGTCTCTGCAGCCTGTGGTACAGTGCAGTTTCCTGAAATCAGACCTCAGCTTCTTCCCTTTGTTTGATTCAGCTGCATAGCATCTCCTCTCCTCTAAATACCCTGAGTGCAGCTTCTGGTTCCAGAGGGACAGATGAGAGTAGTGATGCTGCAGCACAGGCAGAAGTTAAGGTTGCCCTGGGAGCTGTAACTCTGAATTACCAAACTCTTTGCCTGCAGGGACCCTCAACCTTGATGCAATAATTTAGCAGGAATCTGCTCACAGATCTGGAAGCAGGGATACACTGGAAGTGGGTTAGTTCTCACATATCAAGGAGTCAGTGCTCTCCAGCTGATGAATGCATTTCCCCATGAAACTCGGTCACCTGTATTTCTTTCTCTTTGCTTTCCTCAGAAAAAATCAGGGAAAATGACAGATGCTTGTGATCCCATGCAAGATCTCCTTGGGGTGTACTGCAGCCCATGCCAAGGCGGGCTAGTTTTGGGGTTATTACTTACAAATTTCTGACACAAAACATCCTGCATTGCAGACAGGTGCTGTTCTCTTCCTGCTTGTGACTGTAATTGTGAACATCAAGCTGATCTTGGACACCAGGAGAGCTGCTTATGAGGAGGAAGAGGAGTCTGCACAGGACTATGGTGAGGGGCAGCATCCTGTTGTGCTTTGAAAGCAAGGAAGCCGGAGGGTTTCATTAACTCAGGGATAACTTGTGACCAGCTACATCATGAAAGACACATCTGTGCATGTGGGTTTAACAAAAATTAATAGAAAATGCTGCTCCCTTCCTGGTCTGTCTACTGAAGGCTTTAGCACATTTGGCTGCAGAGATCTATGGGGGGTCAGCCAAGGCCAGAGTTCTTGTCATTTGGTATTTCCACTTACCTACCATCCCTGTAAATTCTGACCCATGACACCTTGACAGAGTGCCTGGTGGGCATGCCCTTCTGGAGGTTTGGCTGGGCTAGCACAGAGCAGGGACAAGCTAGAGGTGCCTGGACTAGATGAAACTGGGAATTTCTCTGCTGTAGATGATGAGATGCTGAATGTGGAGGTCCCCAGGCACCCTGTCAACAACAAGAAGGTCCTGGATGTCGAGGTGTACTCCAGCCGGTCGAAGGTCTATGTGGCCGTGGATGGGACGACGGTGAGTGACACGTGCTGGCTGTCCCTGTGAGCAGAGGATGGACAGAGCTGAACGGGTGAAGCCACAAACAGCAGTGACTGGCAAGAAGTTCTGCTTCCAGGACTTCTGCTCTGGCACCCATCACTGCCGTGAGAAAAGCCAGAGAGATTTGCCTCTTGTTTGGGGGCTCTGCTGTGCTGAATGGGCAGGGAATAAGAAGAGGTCTTGGCATATGATTCTCATAATTTATCCACTTGCAGGTCCTGGAAGATGAGGCTCGGGAGCAGGGAAGAGGGATCCATGTCATTGTCTTAAATCAGGCCACGGTAAAACATCCCCGTGTCTTTCTTACTGGGCAGTTTGTCCTTGGTCTTGAAGTGTTGGGTGCCTGAGGCCAGGGGCAGCCAGGAGGGAACTCCTGAATGCTTTTTGTGTGCAGTTTGCAGACATGGTCACCCAGAGAGTCCCTGCAGGGTTTCCTTGTGCTGCCTGCTCTCCTTGGGGAGCGGGCACAGGAGGAGTTGTGAGGTTGGGTGATGCTTCCTATGGACCTCCATGCAGGAGGGCCTGGGGGCTGAGCTTGCCTGGGGACTAACTCCTTGGCATACCGGAAAAGCCACTCCCTGTGTTGCTCAGGGAATGAGGCTTCCAGAGCAGATTACCATAATTCTGTGTGTCCATACCATGTAGTATTTAAGATCCGTCTGACGTGTGAATACCAACAGGGTCACGTGATGGCCAAGAGGGTCTTTGACACCTATTCCCCCCACGAAGATGAAGCCATGGTACTTTTCCTCAATATGGTTGCCCGGGGCCGGATCCTGATCTTCACCATTAAGGTGTGTGACCGTAATATAAAAGAAGGCATCTTGAGTCAGGTTGTCCTGAAGCTTATCTGGGCAGTAGCCTCCTGAATGTCATCAGGCATTCCCAGGACTAAATGTCACATCTCCATGGGGCTGTGACTCCCTGTCTGGATCACCTCCCTTGTCCTCTTGCTCTCCCTTCTTGCTGCAGGTAGTGCTGTGCCCAGCAAAGCCGGAGACCAAAAAGCAGATGTGTCAGAGCCCACAGCAATAGACAAGGGGTTAGGTGGAGAATGGACACGAGGAAATATAAGGATGTGGTGGAATCCTTCTGGCTCCCAGTTCCAGACTTTACAGGGGCCCTGTGGACTGTGCTGGGGCTGGGCTGCTGTGCAAGCAGCATGCTGCTGCTTCAAGGTTTCATGTTTAGCTATGTAAAGTGTTGCTTAACACATGGCCCTGCTTGAGAACAATTTGGTCTCAAGGAAACAGGAGTTCATGATTCCTCTGACCTCTCTGTGGGTCATGGTGAAGCCACTGGCAGCTTTAGTGGCACAGAGACCCTGAAGGTTTCTGGCTCAACTGGTTCAAGGGTAGGAGTGGGCCCTGTACCTCTTTGGTATTGATGGGAGACTTTTCCTTGTCAGGAGCCAGACCTCAGCTGCAGAGTTGTGTTTTGTTCCAGGACGAAGGCTCCTTTCACCTCAAGGAGACAGCCAAGAATGTCCTGAAAAGCCTGGGAAGCCAAGTTGCACCATTCCTGAGCTGGAGAGACATGTGGACATTTGTGGGGAAGAAGGGGGGTGAGTCTTGCACAGGCTGGGAGAGGGTTTGTGGCTCCTTTCTTTGGGAGATGCCAGGTGAAGACAAACTCAGCCCATCCCCAACAGGCTCTATGAGCAGGGAACAAGTTGCAGAGAGTGGCAGCTCCATTCCTGGAAGTGAGGGAGGGTATGGAGGCAGAGCATGTTCCTTTAGCAGTTTGCCAGTGGCCAGTGGGAAAAGGTGCCAAGCTGTCCCCCAGGCTGACAGCCCCTGGTCATGCCTTGACACAGCAGGGCTGGCCCCTTCCAGGCAGTCCTGACCCTGTGTTCCTGCTCCAGGGGAAGTGTATGGGGAGAAGCATGCCAAGTCACCTGCCCTCTCGACGTGGGGTGACCCTGTTCTGCTGAAGACAGAAGTTCACCTGACATCAGTGGAAGGTAGGAAGTAGAGTCTGCTCTGTGGTGTCTCTGGGAGATGTCTCCGTGCTGCCTGGTTTTAAGTCAAAGCCATGGGTCTGGATTTAAGGCTTTTTGAGATGATGATGATGATGGTAACTTTTAAAATGGGCTTAGCTCCCTTTCTTCCTGCTTCCATGGCAATTCCAGACATAGTTGTTGAGAAGAGTGAGGATGGAGAAGTGGGAATGAGGTCTGGCCAATTGTCACCTCTCCAAACCAGACCTGGTCTGGTTTCTGACTGTTGGCCTTGCTGCTCAGAGAAGCCAGAGGTGGGGTTGGGCTCTGAATGGCTCCTGGGATTGTATCTGACATCCAAAGTGTTGCTTGTTCACTGCCAAGGACTGGCTTGGTGGCTGAGCCCAGGGAGAGCCGCGTGTGTGGTATCCCAGCCAGGAGCACACAAGGTGAGTCTGTGGGGATGACAGGTCTGGTTTTTCTCCTCGGTGCCTCCAGATGCTGAGTGCCATTGGCCCGACACGGAGCTGAACCGGCGCCGCAAGAGGTTCTGCAGCAAAGTGGAAGGTTACGGCAGCGTCTGCAGCTGCAAAGACCCCACACCCATCGAGTTCAACCCTGATCCCGTGAGTGCAGGGGCTGAGTGTTCAGGGAAGGCTCCGGGAGGGCTGGGCTGGACCAGGTGTGTTTTGCAGCTGATGCAGAGCACTGTCCTTAAGCACCAGCCGAGTGATGCAAACTGCCCCTGAGCAAGCCCTTAGCCCCAGCAAAGGTGAGGTGAATACCTGGGGGCAGGTCATGCTGGGGCAGAGGAATTCCTTTGCTCTGAGTTGCCAGGAATAGTTACCTTATTCTAGGGATATCAGTGTAAGCAGCAGAGCCTGGACATTTAGAGACAGAGCAGCTATTGTGACTTTTGGGCTGTCCTTGGCACGGTGCTGAAGGGTTCAGACACAGGTCTCTGAGTGGATGCAAACTGGGATTTTGGAGCTGGCTCAGAGGTGAGGTGGAGGAGAGAAGCTGACAGGGTCTCCAGTAGTGCTGAGGGCATCCTGGTTGGTTGGTGTGGCCCCGAGCCAAGAGATAGGACTATGCAGGTCTGCTGTCTGAACAGTGGCTCTCTACCCCTTGGATCCTGCTCTCAGTGGCATAGAATGATAGCATCATTTTGGTTTGCATGGCCTCTCCCACCCCCACTCACACACATTGTTCTCTTGCAGCTCAAAGACAATAAAGTCTTTGATGTGCCAGTAGCTGTCATTGCAGGGAACCGCCCCAACTACCTGTACAGGTAAGCACTCCCAGAGGGCACGGCTCCTCTCCTCTGTGCCACAAGACCAGGCATGGCCCAGGCCCTTCCCTTTCTCCTGCTGGCAGGATCCAGCCTCCTCCTGGGGTTGCATGAGCACCAAGGGCAGACCTTGGGGGAGGGGAAGGGAAGGCACAGGTAGGTCCTGTTCCCTAATCCTGCACACTTTCCCCCATCCCAAGGGATCCATACCCCTGTGCTGAAGGGCCTGTGCCCACTGGGGCTGTGCTGCACTCAGGCCCCTCCATCTCTCCTCAGGATGCTGCGCTCCTTGCTGTCAGCTCAGGGCGTCAATCCACAGATGATCACGGTCTTCATCGATGGGTACTACGAGGTGAGAGCATTGCCAGAGATCCCTGTGGCCAGCTCCATGCTCCCCCAGCCCAGTGCTGGCCCAGTCCTTGGAGGATGGCAAGTTAAGAGCCCAGTCACCTTCCTCCTGCTGTGTGTCACACTGCTCCTCACCTGCTCCTACACAAAGTCAGCCAAAGTTAGCCAAGCCATGGGTGTGGTAAAGCTGCCTTGGCCTTTCCCAAAGCCCAGGGCTGACATCCCCATGTCAGAAGGGGGTTGGTGTGCAGGAATGGCACGTGGTAGTCATGCTGAGGAGCAAACCAGTCCAGCCATGCCTGACCAGCTCCATTCTCAGTAAGAGGTGAAGAGACACAAAACAGTGTGTTTTCCCAAACCTCAGAGCTTGGGGTTCATGAAAGCTGGGGCCAGGTGGAGGAGAACTGGCCCTTTAGAAGCAAAGACCTTCCTCTCATTCAACCCTGTGTAGCCCTGGAGAGTGCCACTGAAAGCCCTGTCTGTCTGGCAGTGGAATGTACTCTGGGGCAGGCATGTGGGGTCTTAGTAGATCTCAGGAGCTTGCTAGGCTCTGCAGCATCTCTGCAGCATCCAGTGAGGTACTGCCCAGTTGCCCTGGGATGGAGACAGTTGTTCCCATGCAGGCCTCTCCCACCACTGCCACATTGTGGGGCTGGGGGAGCTGGCTTGTTTATGCAGGCTCTTGCTGCACCACATCAGAGCAGTTAAAGATAGCAGCATCCATTGCCATGGCAACTGGAGCAGCATCCCTTAGCTACGAGGGGGCAGCCTGGATGCTCGAGCTGCCATGGTGGATACCAGGGAAAGGGGGAAGGGTTGGTACAATGGGAGCTCCTTCTCTCTTTTGTGGCTAGGAGGTGGCATGCACAGTAAGGGGATGGAGAAGGCCTTGGTGGCTCCTTCTTGGGACAGAGATATGTCAGCCCAAATTTGGATTACTTCTGACCCGTGTGCTTGGTCAGAAAGGTCCTTTTCTTGGCAACTGTGAGAGAAAATTGAGTTGATTTTGGTCTTGGCATTAAGCAGCTATTAGGTGGTCCTGGCTATACCTGTTTTCTTTCTGCACTGTCTGTGGGGGACTGGGAATCTGGGACCTCTCAGATATTCTTGGATACAGCTTTGGGTCTGCAAAAAGGGCTAACAAAGTCATGGTGATGCTGAAGGGCCACAAGGGTTTGGCAAGTTCTGTGCTGCAGGGTCTATATTGAGCCTCACTAGTCCCCAAGAAGACAGCCACATGCAGGGGATGTTCCGGTTGTCCTGGGGAGCTGACACTGGCAGGGGAGGGGAGAATGACCCACGCATTTGATGAGCTTTGTACTTTTCCATTCCAGGAGCCAATGGATGTCGTGGAGCTGTTTGGCCTCTCAGGAATACAGCACACTCCCATCAGCATTAAAAATGCCAGAGTTTCTCAGGTAAGAGAGCTTTCCAAATCCTGAGACAGTTATTTCCAGGGACCTGGGATAGCATTTGAGGGAGGCAGGCTTAGCCCCAGATCTGTGCCAGGCTGCTGCTAACACAGGCAATGATTGTCTTTTCTTGTAGGACTACAAAGCCAGTCTGACTGCAACCTTCAACCTGTTCCCGGTGAGTGAGACTGCTGCAGCGCAGGCTTTCCCTGGCATTTGTGATCCCTGTCCCACAGAGCTGGGATCGGTCCTCTAGGGCAAGGAATCACACAGACACAGCACACTGCTTGTGTCTCTGCTCTGTCCTGTTCATCTCCATCCTTCTGATGTTCTCCTTGCCCTACAGGAGGCTAAATTTGCTGTGGTTCTGGAGGAAGATCTTGACATTTCCGTTGACTTCTTCAGGTAAAGTTGGGGGTTCCTGGGTGGGATCATTTCCTGGGAGCTCTCTAGATGCTCCGGAGAGGCCAGATCCCTGCCAGCTGTAGCTCACTTACCTGAGGCTGAGCAGACCCCAGGCAACAGCCATAACTGAGCTCTGCCTTCAGAGTCTTGAGTCCACTGTCCTGGCAATCAGTACAGGGTGACTTCAGGGTTGGGGATCTCTTCCTGGTTTGCTTTTTGAGGACACTGATCCATTCACATTGTTGGGGCTGCCCCATAGCCGGAGGACAGGGGCAGTGTCTAATGAGGCTCCTGTTTCTTCTTAAAGAGAAGAGACTGATGGGCAGGAGACAATGCTCTCCTTTGGTGAGATACAGCTTAGCTTGTTTGGGTGCTCCTCCCCTGGTCTCCCACCAGCATCAGCTATCTCAGGCCAGAAATTGGGATAAGTGGTTCCAGCAGTTGGGGGTGGCTCATTTCTTGGTGGAGGATTTGCCTTGGTTTGCATAGTAGAAGGGTGTTTGACTAGGGTCAACTCTTTCCTCAGCTTTCTGAGCCAGTCAATACACCTTCTGGAGGAGGATGAGAGCCTGTACTGCATCTCTGCTTGGAATGACCAGGTGGGTCAGGGAAGGATGGTGGAGCAGGGCCACCTGTGCCCTGTGTTGTTCCCATGTCAGACTGGGGTCCAGGTTCCATCTTTAAAGCAGGGTGTGTTCCCCCACTGTCGTCCTAAGTGGGTCTGTCTCCCCAGCCCTGGACTCTTCAGAAGTGCCCGTGCAAATCACTGTCCTGTCCCTGCCATGTGCTTCCCAGTGGCTGTTCCCTTCTTCCCATAATGAGAAACTCACTGGAGCATGATGCCTCCCTTTCTTTGGTAGGGAAGGGGTGCATTCAGGGTGCAGAACACTCCCCATAATGTTGCAGGGCTATGAGCACACAGCTGAGGACCCCTCACTCCTGTACCGCGTGGAAACCATGCCAGGCCTGGGATGGGTGCTCCGGAAGAGCCTGTACAAGGATGAGCTGGAGCCAAAGTGGCCAACCCCTGAGAAGGTGAGTACCTTGGAGGGACCCTGTCTTCTACACTCCCCTCTCTCCCCATCAGCAATCCCTGATCTTCACCCAGTCCCTGGGTGTACAGCTCCTGGAGGGGCTATCCCTGTACTTACACTGGGAAGGATGCCCAAGCAGAATGGATTTGGGACAGGCAGTGACTTGAGGAGGCGCATAACCATCCACATCCAAAGGGGCTGGACCTGGTGTGCGCACCCAGAAAGGTCCCTGGATGGCCACACTACCAAACCCTGTCCCCAGAGTTGAGTGTGAGTAGCAGTTTCCCCTCCCCAGCTCTGGGACTGGGACATGTGGATGCGGATGCCTGAGCAGCGGAAGGGCCGGGAGTGCATCATCCCGGACATCTCGCGCTCCTACCACTTCGGCATCGTGGGGCTCAACATGAACGGCTACTTCCATGTGAGTGACCTCCCACAGCCCCCAAGCCCTGTCCTGGTGCTGAGCTCTGGCTCAGACACATCCCCAAGTAGTGGAGATGCTTGAGGTCATCTCCAGGTATTGCTGACCCATGATCAAACCTGGTTTTCCTTCCCTCCCCCCTCTCTCTTCCTCCCAGGAAGCCTATTTCAAGAAGCACAAGTTCAACACAGTTCCAAATGTCCAGCTTAAAAATGTGGAGAGGTGAGTGCTGGTTGCAGTGAGATCTTGATGAAACAGTTGTTTGGCCTGACCCTTGTCTCCTTATGCTGGAGTCATCTCCCATCTGGAGTGGCCATAACCTCCTGCATCAGCACACTGGCTTCTGCTGGGAAGTCCTGGCAGTGGTTTTTGCCAGGTTGGGTTTGGCTACCCTGTGCTCCAGGTGAACATGTTGAAGGGTCGTGGTTTTGCTGCCACATCTCAAGAATGTGTGGCACCTCCTGCTCTCCATTTATTGGTTCCAGCTGCCTTTAGTGTTTCACTGAGGCAGTCTTAAATTTGGATCAAGCTATCTAGTTCTGCCCTGATCTCTGTGTTCTCTCCTCCTCCAACAGCTTGAGGAAGGATAACTATGAGACCGAAATTCATCGGCTCCTGGGGTGAGTGCCTGCTGGAAGGTGGGGAGACCACAGGGCACACTGAGTGAACCAACCAGAACAGAAGGAAGGGTGGAGGTGGCCCTGGTGGCCCCAGCCACATCTTGCATGTCTGAAGTACTCTGCAGTGGGAGTAGGGAGAAGGTGGGGTCCCCTCTCACTCCTTGTTCTGTTTCCAGTGAGGCTGAGGTCTTGGACCACAGCAAGAACCCCTGTGAGGACTCCTTTGTGCCCGACACGGAGGGCAGGGTCTACGTCATGTTTATCAGGATGGACCAGGAAGCGGATTTCACCACCTGGACTCAACTTGCCAAGGTGAGGCCCCTGACATGGCCTATCCTCAGCCCTGCACTGGTCTCTGCATTGCTGGGAAATGCCTAGCTGTTATTCTTGGGTTTGCCCATGGCATTAACAGCTCACCAAATGGGTTCTTGCTGTCCTTGGGTGATGTTGAAGTTCTTGGTGTGGCTGGAGGGATGCAGCCCTGTGCCACCCCAGTCTTGGGGTGCAGCCCTCTCTGCTGTGTCTCAGTGAAGGCAGGGGTTGTGGCTTTTCCCGTGCCAGGGGACACCTGGCCCTGGTGTTCATCCCCAGGTTCTGATGCCTTTTCCTCCCTCCCCACCATTCTAGTGCCTCCACATCTGGGACCTGGACGTCCGCGGGAACCACAAGGGGCTGTGGCGGCTCTTCCGCAAGAAAAACCACTTCCTTGTGGTGGGGGTCCCTGCCTCCCCCTACTCGTGAGTATCAGGGACACGAAGGTCTAAGTAATGCCTCATCCTTATGGCACTGTCCCCTTCCTGGCACACACCATCATCCACTTCTGTCCCAGCCCAATCCTCGGGGGACACCACTCTCACTTCTTAATCAGTGTGGTGAAAGGGGGGATGGGATACATTCCTAGGGTTGGAGGATACCCCAGTGGGAAGGAGATCATGCCAGGCAGTGCTGTAGGAAATGGGGGTCCTGAGGGGGACCACCAGCCCTGCCTGCTCCCATCCAGCCCCCTCACCTGCAGGTCCAAGAAGCCCTCGTCGGTGACACCAATCTACATGGAGCCCCCTGCCAAGGAGGAGGGGGCGGTGGCAGTGCCAGCGGTTGCAGCAGCAGAGCAGACGTGAGGCTGGCAGCTGGAAGCAAAGGGGACCGGGGGAGCACAGAGACCCCCACGGTGCAGAGACAGTTGGCAGCAGCTCTCGGAGGCTGGTGACTGGATACAGACTCCTGTTTTGGGCTGCAAAAGCAGATGTTGGGCTCCCTCCAGCCCCCTGTTGTGATTTTCCTTTCCCTTGCACAGGACAGGGTCCTTCCCTGTAGATATGCCACCCCCATCCCAGGAACTTGGTTTTTTTAACACAGACACTCTACTAACGCTGCTCCTTTTGCCCCCTGGCTGGGCAAGGCTGGAGGAAGGAGATGCTCAACTGGAGCCTAGAGAGGGCCTCAAAAAACACCTCTGCTCTCCTTTTTGGCCCCGAAGTCCTGAGAAGGCAGCATGGTGCAAGTGCTGCAGCCCGCCAGCTGGGTGTTATTTATTAACTCTTGCCTGCTGGCTTTGTGCCCCATGGGGAACACAGTGCTGAAGAGGTGATATTCCAGCATCTCTCCTGTTACCTGCACGATGGATGCACCTTGACGACTGTGTGCTGGGTTGGACATCTTCCTGCACGCTGGCTTTGCTCCGTGGGCTGTAGGTGCTGGTGCAGCCCAGCTCACAGAAAAGGGAATGCTGGAGAGGAGCTGGACTTGCTGCGGGCACGGAGGGGACACCCCACACCCAGCACGAGGGTGGTCAGTTCTGGAAGCTGGACGTGATTGTAGGTGGAAGTGGACCAGGCTGTGTGCTCTGGCTCAGACTGCCCTCACCCACCTTCTGCGTGGGGAGCAGCCCTGCCCCTGGGTCGTGGGAGAGGGGGTGAAAGTGCCTTGCAGAGCGAGATGGGAGCAGCCAGCAGGCATACCCTGGCTGCAGGGGCAGGGTGGGCCAGGGTCCTCCAGAGTGAGAGATGCTGCAGTATGGTCCTTGCCTGTGGTACTGTACCCTGGCTCCCCACCTCCCCTGCCCTGGTATCCCCTGCTCTTGCTGAAGGCAGAGGGACTTTCTTCAGCATCCTCACCTCTACTGCAGTAGGTTGCTGGCAGGGAAGCTATGAGCTGGTCTGGGATGGGCAGCCTGGCCCTCCTGCTGTGGTACACCCCTCGTGCAGAGGGAGAGGGAGGGGGTTCCGTGCCTTAGGAAGGATCCCAGGGCCCCCTCCCATGCCCAGCCATTCGGTACTAATGTCCCTGCACCCCAGGGGGGCAGTCCTGGTCCCCTTGCTCAGTACAGCTTCTCCTCTCATTCGTGCAGCAAGAGATCCATTCTCTGCCCATCCCCTGGCCTTGGGCAGGGATGCAGTGCTCTGGCTTGCCTTTGGGAGAAGGAGTTGCTGCTCAGCCCTTTTCCTGAGGTCACAGGGGCTCTTCCCCTTCATTTTCTCACTGTGAACTGAGCGTCGGGGTCTACACTACACTAACTTATTTATTTATTGCTTCTGGGAAGGGGTGGATAACAGGAAGCAGCATGGAGAGCTGGCAACCCCCAGCCTGCACAGGGGCAGTCGTGGGAGGTTTGTCTCTTGTCCCCCTGGCTCCACCCTCTGTTCCCTGCTTTCCTCCCTTGCTCAGAATAGGAATGAAAACTTGTGAACCAGGAAACTCCTCTTAGCCAAGATGATCCCAGTGTGGATGCAGCTCAGCTCTAGCACGACTGCAGGGACTCTGTCCCTTGCATGCCTGTCCCAGCAGCTGGGATAGGATGGGATGGATGCAGGAAGGGAACAGGAGTGTGCAGAGTGGCACCCTTGAGGCTGCAGTACCAGTCTGGGGCTCAGCCCTGCCCTCCCCAGCCACCCCCAGTGCTGCCCTTCCATGGGACTCTGCTCTGGCAGCCAGTGGGCAGGTGGCCTCTGTGCTGGCCCTCAGGGTAAAGCAGGTCTTTTAAGAGGATGGAAAAGTGACTTGTCTTCTTCTGAGAACAAAGAGCTCACTCCCCATGCTCTGCTTTGGAAGAACTTCCATGGCTCTCTACTGCCTTTCCTTGACACCTCTGTTCCCAAGGCTCAGTTTCTCTTCCCCTTGAAACTAAGTGCACCCTCTTTCCCTTCTCGGGTAGGGCTCAGGCTTGGCTTCGTCCCAGCTCCTCTTGGGGCTGGGGAAGGTGGTCCCTAGGGATAGGGGATGGCTAAACATGCGTTCCCCTCTCCTCCCCTGCCAACCAGGGGTCTGTGGCTCCCTGCTCTTAGTGACAGCAGGACTCAATGGTGGGCTTTAGGCTCCCCCTCCACACACCACGCCAGGCCCACGGGGTACTGTTCTCCATGCCTCCCTGTTCCCCCAGCAAGGCTCCGGGGTGGCAGCCATGGCAGGGCTGGGTGTGTGGCATCACCAGGGTTTGACGCTTTCTGAATTGAATTATTTTTTCAAGAGTAAACATTGCAAAGCTGTTGAGCCTCGTGTGTTTCATAGCTGGCCTTGTGCAGGGTCCAGGGCTGGAGTCCCTGGCTCTGGGGTCCTGCCTGGAAAGGACAGACCCCTATCCTCTGGCGTCTGGCTCTGCAGGCTTGGCCATGGGCTAACAGTGGCCCCAGGCCTGTGCCAGCAGAGGTCCTCTGTGTGGTGCCATGCACTGAGTGCCAGCAGGGCTGGCACAGGTTTGCCGACTGTTTCCTCCTCAAGCTTTATCACTTTTATCTTCAGTTCAGCAACTGATGGAAACTCTGACGAGCTGCCTGGTGACTCGCCCTGTCTTCCTTCTGGCACCTCTAGCTGCTGTGTCCTGAGAACTACAGCCTTGTCACCCTCTTGCCCATTCCAAATTTCTGCTCCTATGGGGCAGGGAACCCTGGGAAGACTGGGGATGCACCCATTTCTGAGGCAGAGACCACAGGACTGAAATAAAGTGGCAGTGGGAGAGTGTCAGGCAGCAGCATGCACCAGCTGCAACCGGCACCCCCAACCTGCTGCCTCCTGCTCCCCTGCCTGACCCCTGCAGCCAGGCTGCGCTGCCAGCCCCTCCCCGGGACCAAGCACGGCTTTCTGGCAGGGCAACTCCTTAGCAGAAGATTTTTGCATAGCCCCGGGGGCTTGATGAGGGGCTCTCACCTCCTCGCAGCCTCCACATCCGACGCCTGCCGATCGAAACCCTGCGGCACGGAGCCTCTGCCAGGGCACCGTGGGCGAGGGGAGGATCCACCTGCTTCGTCTGAGTGCCCGTGGGCAGAGCCGGGCAGAGTGACGCGGGCTCAGGTCTGACACCCTCCGTGTCGTGCCCACCTCAGGGAGCCAGCATGTGCAAACTGCTGCGTTTATAGGAGCCTCCCCTCCTGAAACGGAGGGATGATAGTAGAGGCAGGTTAACCCCTTGCAGGGGAGCACTTGTGCCAGGCTGATGGCGAGCCTCGGCTCATCGCCCCCAGGTGCCGGTGGTGCCAGGCTTCATTACCCAAGGGGCTCAGTCCCGGGGCGCTTGTGAGATGAGCTGGCTCGCTCATCAGCCTGCCTTTTTTTGGGGGTCTCGCTCACTTCCTGGTGCAGCCTGCTGGTGCTGGAGCATTGCCGGCTGTCCCAGGAGCTGGCTGGGCACCGGCCCCTCGCCTGCCCACCCTGGAAGCCCGATGCAGTGGGTGCCACAGCGCAGCCCCGTGTGGCAGCAGCTGTAGCAGGTGCTGCCCGAGCCGCAGCTCTCACCCAGCCCCTGCAGCCCCCCCAGCCCGGCCTCCCTGGCTTTGTGCAGCCGTACAAAGGAGAACCTGTCCGGGCTGCTCCACCTCCCAGGAGCTGGCTGATAATTAAACAAAAGCAAAATAGCATTGGCATGAAACTTGACCTTTCAGAGCTTGTGGGGGGTGGGGAATTTTGCATAATTTCTGGTGGTGTTTATTTTTATGCATTATGGTTTTTTGTTAAGAGATCTCTGTGCCGGGGAGGCAGGAAGTCCCTGTGCTCGGATGACGGGCTGGTATGTGGGAGACAAGGTCCAGGCTGACCCTTCCCATGGCACATCAGTTCCTCTGTGCCCCACAGATGGAGGGAAGCGCCTTCCAGCCACAGTCCTCTGGGATAACACACCCAGTCCTCTTGAATGGAGAGATCTCAGCACTAGAAGGATGTTCTGTATGCTGGCCCCATCTCCTTCCCTGCACGGGAGGGAGTCAATGGTGCTGTGTCCAGCCACTTGCATCCCAGCCTAGGGAACTGATCCTAAATTTTCAGCACCCTCTGCTTCATAAAAAGTCATAAATGCCAAAAGCGTTTATGAATAAAAAGTCATAAGAATGCCAAGGTGCCCAAACTGCTCCCACGAAGGGGCTCTGCTTGGCTTCTCCCCTTGTTCCCAGCTGTGAGGGGGGTCCTTTCCCCTGCACCCAGCCCATTCCTGTCCCTGTTCCCTGCTGTGCCTGCAGACACAGGGCTGCCATCTCCTGTGCCCACATCTAAGGTAGGTGGCAAATTAATCTTCAACTGGATATCCAAGATTGCTGTGACGGTTATTGTCCCATTCCTGCCCAGTGCAGCATTAATGATTAACACGCCAGGTTTAATGTCAGCTCCTGCCTGCTGCCTTTTGAATAGCCCTTGCATCTCCTCCTCTGATATCCCGACAAAATAATTAGGGCAGGGAGCTGCCTAGAAAGCACTGTTGGGGTTGAGCTGGCACTCAGGACGGTTTATCTCTGAGGAAGAGGTGAAGGGGAGTCAAGCAGGAAGTCTATGCCAGGGAAAGTGTGCATTGCCTCACTTCTTCCCCTGGACTAGCCTGCACCCTTCAAGGATATCTTCTTCTCCCCAGGAACATCCTGGCCAGGCTGTTACGGCAGGCAGGGGAAATTCCCCACAGCAGGCACTCCTTGGGCAGCTAATGCTGGATGAGTTTGCTTTTGCTTCTTATTTACCCCCTTTATCAAAACAAACCCAAAGAGGTGCAGTTCCTGCTTCTTTTCATGTACCTTTCCCTCCAATGCTAATTCCCAGGAAGGAGGGGGTGGCTCCTTTCCTAAATTGCTGATCACTGCCCACTCCCTGCCAGCACAGACGCCTGCATCACACAGGGTTTCGACTGCTGTGCCCCGGGGCAAGTGATGCCGGTGGAGAGCGCACCCTACAAATCTCCAGGAATTCTGGTCGGTGTGCGGCTCCCATCATGGCACTGGCTGCTTGCCCAATATGCCTGCAGGGAGACTTTGTCCTCCTGCCTTCCCTCACCCTGTATCCCAGGCGGAAAAGAAGAACCCCCACTTTGGCACACACCCAGATGTGCTTGAGCCATCTCCAGCCATCTTCCCGGAGGCAATAAGGAAGTTTCTGTTTGCCACCCCAAGCCCTCGGAGACCTTTCAGCCTTGCACTGTCAGTTTCTGATTGCCCCGGAGTGCCAGGGAGAATTGGGCAAATCTAAGGTATACAAGGTGCAGAGGTGCCTGGTGGCACCCGCATGGGCTGGTGGGGATGGCCGGTGGGCTGGGTGTGCCGCGGGGTTTGTGGGGAACAAGCTGGATCGGGATCTCCTTGGAGATCCCGAAGGCTGTGGCAGTGCTTGGACAGTGGAAGTGGAGGGCAGGGGCACAGTGGGAGCACAGGGAGGCTGTGCCAGTCCAGTTTACCCCCCAGTGTTCTGCTTTTGGCTGCCAGGGCAGCCAAGAGCCGCGAAGGGCAATTGGGAGGAATCGCATCCGCGAGGAGAAACTGGTCCTTCAAGTTTTCCCAGCAGGTGGAAGGGAGGAACCAAGTCAGTGGTTGCAGGGTTATTTACAAAACTCAATGCCACAGGAACAGCCTGTTCTGCCCCATGGAAAGCCCATGGCTGGGAGGAGTTGCAAAGGTTGGAAGCCAGCAGCTGCCCCTGAGCCTGCTCCACCCCGCAGGGGTGACGGTGAGAGGGTGTGTGCAGGAGCCAGCTCTGCAAGGCATCCCAAAAACAGGGGGCAGAAGAGGATATGGCTAGGTGTGCCCGGCTCTGTGCCAACTGGTTCCTGGGCACCATAACACCTCCAGGAAAGGTTTCCTGGCATCTCCTGTGTACTTGGAGAGAGAAAAGAGGCATAATAGCCCTGACGTCACCCATGAGGTGACACCAGTGTATGGTAGAACTGGGACCTATCCACCTCTCCAAGAAAGACAAGGTTATTTTCTGGCAGCTTCCTCCTACACCTTGGGGCAGGACCAAATCCCGTGTCCCCAGGGCTGAGTAACCCGGGGTGAGGAGTGGGTGCCCATGCCTGTCTCACTGTCCCCTGCCTGCTCCTGCCAGTGTGACAGGTACTGGATGGCACCGGGGAGATGCCAGACCAGAGCAGTGCCTTGGTGCAGCCCCGTACCCGGGGCAGGAGCTGATAAGGGGGTGCCACAGCAGGCACAGAGCAAGGCAGTGCCTGGGGAGGCTGTTTGCACACTGGCCTCCTGTCACCCACCCTGTCCTTCACAGCCCTCGTGCTCTGCCCCACAACCAGAGAGGCAGGAAGCCTCCTGGCAAAAACAGGGTGAAGGAGCCCTTGGGAGCACCGGCCCTGGCTGTGCTTTTGAAATGGAGAAACTGAGGAAAAGCAAGTGTATCCTCAAGGGCAGACAGAGAGGAAAGAGGGTGTCTGGAAACCTCTCAAGCCCACCCATGATCTCCACCATCCCTGTACATAGAGGGAGGGCAGGTGCATCACACACAGGCAGCGCGGGACAGTGCTGGGGTAGAAATGTTCAGAGCTGGGGCTGGCAGGATCCATCCCTCCTCACCACCTCATTCCAGGTTCCTGTGGCTGGTGGAGACACAGGAATTCCTGAGCCAGCCTTGCCTTTTAAGCCAAGCTTTTGCTCAGTCCCTGACTGGGTGTTGTGAGCAAGCAGTGGCTGTTGCAGAGGGCAGAGGGGTAAGGCTGGTTGGCCCCCCCTGCACCCTGTCTGTTGTGCAAACCCGGGGCTGCTGTTTCCAAGCACCTAAACAGGTGAGGAGCCACACTCAAGGAGGCCAGGCAGGCTGTGGGCAGGGCTGTGCTGCCTGCAAGGACATGGAAGGGAAGGTGGCAGGGAGGCGAGGCAGCCCCCACGCCTGCACCCCACCCCTGGCAAAGAGTGTTTACTAAAGGTAGCATCAAGCTCAACTCCAGAAAATAATTTGTATCCAAGATGAAAAATTTATTTGCATTTCTTTACAGCATGGAGAGCAGCTCAGGCACAAAATGACAGGGGCTATGGGGCAGCCCCAGCCCCTGCACAGCCAGGGACCACCAGGGCTATCTTCATGCCAAGGAAGGGGCAGAGACCAGTCAGCACCCAGCCAGCCCCTCTTTCAGGGGACAACATGGCGACAAGGCCAGGGCTGGCAGAAAATGGGTGCAGGAGTAGATACATCCCCAGTGAGGGTGTAGTTACCACCTAAAACTGATGCAGGGGGACACGGTGGGGACAGTGGGAGAGAGGTACAGCACCCGCCTGCAGGAGTTTATCAAGACATCACTGTGCCACTGCCAGATCAGCAGCCCTGAACAGCCCCTGTGCTGCGTTATCTCCTGCTGGCATCAGCCAAACGGACCAAGCAGGTTCTCCTTACACACCCCCCCAATCAAAAAACACCCCAAATCTCTATGTACAGACTCCATATGCCATATCAGTACAAAAATATACACAAACTCTACAGATCCCAGCTCAGTAGATCAAAATACAGCTACAAATCACAGTGCACAGGAGAGCATCAGACCCAGGGAGGGATGGGGTCCTCCCGACAGCATGGCACGCCCCGGGTGCGCCCCAGCATGGGGGGGTGGCAGGTCATCCTCCTGCCCCAGGGGGTCACTTCTCATCCAGTCGACAGTACAGGTACATGGAAACGGCCATGGAGGCAATCTGGAGGCGGCAAGGTGCAAATCAGCCCCCTTCAACGTGCACTGTCCCTCCCCTTCCCAGCTTGGGTTTGGGTCACAGCCCACCAGCCCCAATGAACCAAGGGAGGAGGGCTGGATGTGCCCAGGGAAGAAGGCTCAGTAGCCTGGAGCTGCAGGTGGTCCATGGAGCTGTCCCAGCCCCACCTCCAGGCACAAAGAGGAGGCAGTGCAGCAGTGCTCAGACACTCACCTCCAAGACAGCAATGCCGGCTGCCACGCCACCCGCCACTCCTGCGTTGGTCTTAATTTCTTTCAAGATCTGTTTGAAACAGCCCTGCAGAAGGCAACCATACAGGTGAGGATGGCAAGAGGTGGCAGTACTCCAGCTGCCAGGGCACAGCATTCCCCAGAAAGGGAGGTACTGCTTCTCCAACCCAGAGCATACAGCCATGGAGAAGGTCTAGGGGCTTCAGGGGACAATTCAGCCACTTCTCACATCAAATATTGGGTGGGGAGTGAGGAAAGGAAGAAGCAGGGAAATCACCCAAAAAGGCAGAGTGGTGCCTGAGTTCATGCCCAGCACCAGGCATGTCACTCTATTCCTTTTAGGACCAGAGCAACATAACAGCTTTACTTGTTTTTACCAGGGACAAGCCGAGGCCATCACAGCATTCCCCCAGAACTTAAAGCCCATGGGACCACCATGTGCAGAGCTGGGGCTGGAGCTACAGGAGAGGTCTCCCTCCCTGTGCCCAGGCACACCCCAAGTCATGCTCTGCCAGCGGGCAAGAGCCACTGACACATCCGTACCTCGACGCCCACTTCTGCGGCCAGCATGCTATTGCAGGGCTCCTGCATGGCACAGCACTGACGGGGGTAGCTGCCATGTGTGTCATAAAAATAGGAGTTGTTGAAGTCTGTGTAGTTATTCAGGCCACAGCAGTCAACCTAAGAGGGAGAGAGAGGAAGGGATGGGAAGAGCATCCTTCAGTTCTCCCTCCATGCTCCAACACCATCTGGACCCCACTGGCTCATGGAGGGTGTCACCCAGCTCAACCCTGCTTCAGTGGGCTGCTCAGTAGGCACCTTGGGACCAGGATTTTGCCCCACATACCATCACACACAGCTCTCACCCCACTAGGTCCCAAGCAGGTAGTTCCCAGGAATGTGGGAAATTGAGGAGGTGGTGACAGCTCAGCACATCCAGGATTGTGATGTGCCCCCACTCCCATCTCACTGTCCCACCCAGATGTGCACCACCTAGCCCGTGTTGGGAGGATCCTGACCCACAGGCGAGGTCCACAGGGCTCAGCACACCTCTGTCATGGTGACATTCCAGATGTGCGTGAATGCGTCATCCTTCCCATACTTTTCCTTCAGGAGCGGGGTCACCAGACCTGTCAGCAACGTCTCTGCCTGGAAGAAAGGGCAGAAAAACACCATCAGAGAAGGTCCTGGGGAGCACCACAGAGCTGAGCATCCCCACACTGGTCTCAGCCTATGGAGAGGAGACCAAAAAAACCCAGCAAGGCCAGAAGTTACACCGTGTCTGACACAAAGAGTTTTCCCCTTCCCCACTAAGCAGTGCTTTATGGCACCAAGGTCACTTATGCCCAGTGAGTCATCTGATAAGCGTTGTTAAGTGAGGGAGCCAGGAATGACGTTTGCCCTGGGGATGACTTCTCCAGTGCCTAATGAGGCAGTCACTTTTCTCCCCAGGTGTTTTCTCAGGTGCCTAATAAGTTTGCTCAGCATGAGGAAATAGGGACTTCCTCCCTCAGTGGCTCTTACCCTCAGAGGTGGGGAGGTGTCAAGCCTAAGCTGGTTAGGGAGTGAGGAGCTTGACAGAAAGAAGTGGGCAAAACTTGCCCTAAAAAAAATGAGGGTTATGATATAACAGGAACCCCCGTTCCCACCACACTCGGGCTAGTCCAGCCTGCCCATGTAGCTGGTGCCAGGGCTAACCAAAATCCCTTCCTCCTGCAGCACTGACAGCTTCTCCACCCATGGGCAGCACTGCCAGCCTACGTCTCCTGTTTTCCCAAGGGGCAGGACAGGTCCCAGATCAGCCCAACCCATGACTCAGGTATTCCACTCACAAGACCTGTGAAGACCAGAGCCACCACGGCAGCAGCAACTTCGGCGATGAAGATGATCAGCAGCACTGAGAAGAACTAGGACACAGCGAGGGGAGGGAGGTCAAAGGGACAGTCAGAATCCTCAGGGGCCCCTGGAACTCATTTGCTTCCCCAGGGCTCGAGCCCTCCTGCCTCATTGCCTTCAGCTCTGCTCCTGGGCAGGAGCAGCACAACCTTGGGGTCCTCCAGCCCTCCACCTGCACGGGGCTGAGCTCTCTGGACACACTCCAAGAGAGACCTCAGCTCAGCACCCCCTCCTGCCTCCTCTCACCCTTTCCTGGGGCAGACTTTGAGTCCAGCACCACCTTCCCAAGGGCCACCCAGACTGCCACCACTAGGAAACATCCACAGAGAACATCTCCACAGAGAAATCTGCCCATCAGGTCTCCCTCACCACAGACCCAGCTCAAATGAGGCTTGATAAGGAGGTCAGTCAGGTCCATACCATCATCAGGAGACATTTGCTCTCCTTCTGGGCGCCGTAGCACCCGAGGAAGCCGATCACCAGCAGGATGGCACCAATGACGATGAGAAGATAGCTCACATTCACAACCTGCATGATGCTAGAGGAGAGCGCCCCAAATATATCCAGGAATGACTCTCCATCCACTTTGACCCAGATGCCAACTCCCAGGAGGGTCCCGCCACCGAGCTGGGAGGAGAAAGACAACGTCAGCTTCCAGATAGGCACGAGATTCGATATTTGGGGAAGGCCCTGGCACAGGTGTTTCTCCTCTCCACACCAAAGCAAGACTTTGTGGCACTGCAGGTAGCTCAGGGCATTGCCAGACGGGTCAGCACCCTGAAACACACCCCACCACCAGCACATCCCCTGGGCAGTGTCACAGCTGCCCTCCTCTCCAGCCTGAGGGGTTTCAGTGCCAGCAGTGGAGCAGCCAAGCCAGCAGTGCCACCAGCCTCCCCATGACCAGTTCAGACACTGGCCACCACAAGTTCCTCCTTACAGGGCGGCTGCCTCTCCACCCACCCAGAGGAGAAGCTGAGCAGCCCCTGGCCCCAGATAGTCATGTACTCCTGGGCAAAGTCAACTCTGGGCTGCCTGCAGTCTGTGCCAGCCCTCCCCTCTGCCCGCTCAACCTTCCCCACCACAGTCGAATCCTGGCAGAAGGTTTACAGAGGGAGTGTTCCACCAGAGCAATCCGAGAGGCTCTGCACCCCCTCCTTCCCAAGGCTGTACCCTACCACACCCCCTTCCAGGTGGCTCCTGCAGAGCCAGGGCAGCTCTTGGGAGCTCCCCTACCCCTTGCCTTGGGTGGGAGTAAAGCCTGCATGTGCTCTGAATTTCCGACATCCAGGAACGCCAACGCCACAGTCACACACGTGGGCTGCTCCCCCACAGAGGCAGAGCCCCCAGGCAAGGACGCAGCAAATCCCCTGTTCTGGGGCACTCAGCGCCTTCCCAAGCTTCAGCACAGCGAAGGACAGGGGCAGCTGATGGAACAGCCACTGTCCCCAGAGCACGGCACAGCCCTCTGGGCTTTGCAAGTCCCACCTACACCCACCTGCCCACACTCTCCACCCCATCGCCCACAGAAAGGAGCACGGAGGGGCAGGCGAGCCCAGCCAGACCCAGCCCACACCCGGCTCCGGGGGCTCCTCGGGACTCCCTCCCGCAGACCTCAGCCCCCGGGATGCACTTACGAAGATGGCCAGGTTGAAGAGGATCATCATGACCTTGATAAAGGTGAAGCACCCCATCTTTGCACCTGGGGAGAGTAAAGGGGTTACCAGGGGAACCCCCACCCAGCACAGCTGCTGCCGTCCCGAGAACCATGCGCCGCTCCAGGGGAGATCAGGGGGTCCCCACGGGCGGAGAGGGACGGAGCCAAACTTACCTGAATGGAGAACAGATCCCAACGTCCCGTCCCGTCCCACTCTGCCTCCACCGCCCCGCAGGTGCCGCCTTTTAATCGGGCGCCGCCCGGGGCCGCCCCCGCCGCCAGAGCCCCCCGCCCCGTCCGGCCCCGTCGGGGCCACTCCTCGGTGTCGCGGGCAGCCCGGAGCCCTGCTGCCCTCTGCTGCTGGCAGCCTCCGTGGGAGGCACTCCCGGGTCCCTGCCTGTGTCCCCGCGGGGTCCGTCCTGCCATGGGGACATTGCAGGGCAGCGGTATCAGCCCCGGCGGTGTTTCAGCCTTTGCCGGATGCTGAGCTGTGGGGGTACCACCCCACCGCCCTCCTCTGCATGCTGGGCACTGTGCTTGGGGTTTTCCAGCTGTGGGTACCCCCAGCGCTCACAGACCCCGGGTCACAGCCTCCCTTTGCCAGCCAAGGCCGAGGCATCCCATCTTCGCAGGCGGATTCCGTGGGTGACCTGCTGGTCCCCCTTCTCGGCACCACTCAGACAGGGATCTCTCCAAAACCCAAATCTCCAGCATCCTGGGGCCAAAAGAGGGGCGGGCGAAGGAGGGCGCTGGGGAACGGCCGCAAGAGCCGGTTGGCAAAGGAAAAGCCAAAGCTGTACGGGCCATCCCCAACTGCTGCACAGGGAGGTGGATTTTTGCTGGCGGGGACACAACAGGGTGACGGCGGGAGACAACAGTGACAGCCATGACAGATGCCAGCGCTGGAGCAGTCAGCGGAGACCTGACATTGCCTAAGGGCTGCCAAAAGTGATTTTCTTTGGAAAGAGGCTTTGAAACAAGGCTGGCTTCCCACAGAGGAGGACTGCAAGAGAGCCACACCGCACAGGGGAGGATGCTGCCTCCCCAGGCCTGACCCTGGCAGTGGTCCTTGCCCATCCAGTGCATTTCTGGGGCAGGAGCTTGTGCTGGTCCCCTCCCCAGTACCCACAGTGTGTCCCTTCAGCTTGTCATCAAACCACAGAGTGATGCAGGAGGCAGGGGAGACCTCATCCTGCAGGAAACCAGGCTCCGTGTGCTCAGCACGCTCCACCCCACACTCAGCTCCCCCGAAACCCCACAGCACATTCCCTGCCTGGCTGTAATGATACATTTCAGCAGGATGAAGTCAGCCCCATTGGGCTCCAGCCAAATCCCAGTGGTATTTGGGGGAATCCTCTAAGCCTCCCAGGCCCCCTGGGTATGAACACAACCCATGCTGTTGGTGGGGGCTGTAGCCCTCGCCCCCTCACTGTCTGTAGCCTCAGCCCTTTGCTGCAGCAGCTGCCAGGAAGCTGCTCAGAGTCGGGGCCAAGCCTTTATTCCTCTCCCAAAGGGAGACAGCTGCCCCTAAACCCCCACTCATATTGACCCTCTCCCAAAAGCTGCCCCATCCCAGCCTGACCCTGTTTGCTGCACACAATCCCCTACCCCAAAAATAATTTTTGGAAAATACATAAATACTTGCTCTCCTTCCCAATCATTGCCAGTCATATGGAAAAACAGAGGACAAGCTATGGACTGGTCCCCTCACCTCCTCCAGTGCCTGGTGCAGCAGCCTGGGCTTCGGCCGCTCCCCAGCATCACCCACCTGAGCCCCATTAGGGAGCCAGGGCTGGATTTTCTGGTTCTCTGGGAAGGCCTGACCTGACCACAGAAGGACGAGTCCAGTGACATTCCCATGTCCCTCCTGCCCAGCAAGGCCACGCCATCTCCCCGCTGTCCCCATTCTCTCACACAGGCCAGCTGGATCTTGAGCATCCCGTTCCCTGGAGCACGGGGATGCCTCTCACCAGGGCATGGGCAGCAAAACTCCTCCAAGCAACCTGGCCCTGGGAGACTGAGAGCAGAGAAGTGGCCTCAGTTTCCCTCCTGGTAAAGCACTGGGTAAGAAGCCCCAGGCATGACCAGCCGTGGAGATCAGCCAAGTCTGTGATTGACAGACTTTTGGGATATCCCCAGCCAGGTGAGTCCCTTGCAAAGGACTTTCACACGTCTGGTTTGGGCTGGCAGCATCTACCCAGCTATCTGTCCAGCATCCAGACACCTGGGGAGTTGGGATGGATGGACACACTGCAATGTGCTAGCAATGAACCCGACTTCGGATTTGCAGATGGAAGTTACTGAATGTTGCAAATTTGTGCTGAATTCATCACTTCCCACCTCCTGATGCAGAGAAATAAATACCTACATCAGCCAAAAGTTTTTGATGTCTTGAAATATTTCAGTTCTCAGCTGCAAAAGGACTCAAGGCATTTTGGCTGGAGAGCTGGGGAAATCCCAATTCCACCACCTTGGGAGGGACCAGGCAGTGGGACCACACTGATTTCCCTGTGGCTGCAGCTCCCACTTCTGGGGGAATCCTCCCCATTTCTGTGGCTATGTGCAAAACCACGACTCGAGTCCCAATAGCAGGAGCTGCCCCATCTGGTGCTACGATCTCTGCCGTGTGGGGCTTGGGGTGTAAATCCAGGGGCGATAAGGGGGGCTGCCAGTGTGTCCCAGCAGTGCATCGCCCTGGTGTGTGTCCCTCAGGGGGAGGAGCTGTCCCTGTGCCTCACGTAGCCGATGTTAATCACGGTGCTGTGTGTTAATAAAGCAACAAACGAGGGGCTCGATGACAACGTCTCTCCTTCGTAGCGGGCTGAGCTTCTTCCCGTGCATGTCCCCCCCACGGCGAGTCCCCCGAGCCTGCCCTGCCGCTGGCTGCCTGCCCGCCCCTCCAGATCACATTTCCTTGTTTCTCACGCGTGTCCAGGCCGGCAAATCCCTCTTGAATTAATTACCGAGGGCCACGCCGAGGCGGCAGCTGCCGTAAAGGCAAGGCGGGCGGGTTCGGGGATGCAAAGGGCTGCGCTGCGGGGTCACACCAGGACAGCTCCGTGCCTGATGCCGGCACTCCGGGGGCTGCTGCAGGCGAGAGCCGGGCGGTGCAGCCTCCGCCGCTGTCTCGCCAGCGAGGATGGCCGGGGCTGGATGGGTGCTGGAGCTTTCTCCCCAGGTCGGGGTGTGGGACCCGGCCCAGCTCAGCCCCTGGGGTGTGCCGTGCCCGCTGCCCAGGGAGGTGGCATTGAGGGGCCCTGGGTCCCCAGTGCCACGCTGCGGTGCCCTGCCAGCACCCCCTCCAGCAGCTCCTGGCAGTTGCCATGCTGTGAAGCTTCAGCCCTGCAGAGAGGCGCAGGAGAGGGCCCCAGCAGCACCTCCAGCCTTTCCTTATGTTCCTCGGGTTTTCTCCAGCCTCTCCCTCCCCAGACCAGGGGTAGCCCCAGCCCAGTAGGCAGTTTTCTGGTGGTAGAGGAGCTGTGGCTGTGGTAGCAAGTGGCAAGAGGTTGTCCATGGATGCCACACTGGGAGGTTGTTTGAAGAGGCATTTGGCTCTCCCTAAACCAAAACCCACAGAAGCCAGAGCTCAATCCTGGGCACTCTGGAAGAAAACCAAGAGACAGAGAGTTTTCCTGCTCCTAAAGAGAAACCAAAGCAAGGCCCATTCTGAATTGAGGAAACAGTGGTGATACCAAAAAAGCCAACTCTGAAATGTCAAAGAAAATCAAAAACCTTTTCTCTAGGTTTTTTCTGGCTGAGAAGGGCTCAGCCCAGTTGTGCAGCCTCACTTTCTCCAGCCGGGCATGTTAACAACTCTATTTATGCTCTATTTATTCACAGCCATGTGGCCAACTTCCCTGGACATGAGCGTGGCAGCCCCAAAAGCAAAGAGTGGAGCAGTGGGACCCCTGTAACTTTGGAAAGGCCTGGACAGGCAGCCACAGTGGATGCTGAGCATCCCCTGGAGATGCTCCCACCAAGGGTTATCCCTCCAGCCAGGGGAGGAGAGAGCTGCAGAAGGGCATGGGGACCCCAGCGAGGAGACGTCACTCCCGTCCCCACAGAGCCATCCTGGGCTGCCCAGCCAGTGAGCGAAGGGCAGCCTGAAGGGGACTGTGGGGTACAGGGAGCAGGGATGGCTCCTCCTGCTCTCTCCATAGAACAGTCAAGGCCAGGCAAGCCAAGGCAAAGCTCTCATTGCCATGAGTGCTGCTCATTAATCCAGCAAGGATGGATTAATCAGGGCCTGACAAGCAGCTCCTCTGGCTCAATCAATAGCAGTAAAGGCCTGAAGCACCTCTTGCAGTCTTCACAGGGTGCTCTCTGAGGGCCCTCTGCCCACCTTGGGGGATGTGCCAGACTCTGGGCTGGAGTGGTGTGGGAGTTTAAATTAACCAGGTAGGGGTGGCACAGGGTGAGGGGCAGCCCAGGGCACAGAGTTTTGGGAATGATCCTGGTGCAGTGCAGCTGGAGTAGGGTGTAAGGGGTGCTCTGAGGGTTTTTGAGACAGGAGCCAGCCAGGGAGAGCTGGGGTGATGTTCAGCCCCATCCAGCCATTGCAGGGTTGGGGGCAATGGAACTCGGCTCCAGCAGGAAATGGGTGCCTTTGTGTTTGGGTACAGCAGGAGGGAAAGATCCCACTCAGCATCTTGGGAAGCGAGATGCTGGGAGAACGCCAGGTTGTTCCCCTGCCCCTGAGCCTCAGGCCTGTGTTGATTCCTGGCTCTGTAGTGGATTGATCCCAGGACAGGATGGGTGGTAGCACTGGATGGTGATGTACCCACCAGCCTCCCCAGCCCTGATCCTGTCCCGGGAGGGAAACACCTCCTTGTCTTTCCCCAGGCAGCCCCCAGAGCACTGGCACTGTGCTCAGCCTGGTTGACTTCACAGCCTTGTGGGACACGCTAGGGAAACCAAGCAGGGCTTTAGACACTCAGCAAAACCTTCTCACCCCTGGTGGGGCACAGGGAACATGACTGGGGAAGCATGACTGGGGAGAGGACAGCATCTGGCTGTTCACAAACAACTCTGACTCTGTCCCAGCAGCAGCAACAGCAGCATGGTGCCAGCAGAAGTGGGGCAAGGGAGAGAAAAATTCCTTTTAATCCCCAACAACCAGCAGCTGGGCTGGATCCAACTAGCCAATGGGGCAATGGGGGCTGTGTGCTGCCCAAGGAAGTGTAGCTGGGGAGGAATCCCCCAGGATGCTGCTGCCCTGCACCATCAGGCCGTGCACTACAGGGAAGGGAGGGGGAGTTTGCTGAAATTACGGATGAGAAGGGCCATGCATCTCCTGCATTACTCTGCTGGCCTCTGTGTCTGTTTCCTCAGTTTTCCCAGCACTTGGAATTCCTCCTTGGACTTCATGCCACCCCTGCACTGCTCCCTGCAGTGGCTTGGATTCAGCCAGCATGCATTTCCCAGAGCCTGTGTTTTAGGTACCATCTATTTTTAGGATGTCCAACCTGCAGCAAAGACAAGGAGCCATGACCATTTCAGAGAACTCAGCATGAGAAGCAAGGATTAAAGAAAAAAAAAAAAAAAAACAAAAAAACCAAAACAACCAAAAACAAGCCTTCGAGCCTCTGGGAACATCACATCCATCTCTCTGTGCCTCACAGACAGGCAAACACTGGGATAGCTTGTCCAAGCTCAGGAGAAGAGCAAGGAACCAGAGCATCCCTGAGCTGGGATTCTCCATGACGTCTCCTGCCTGTCCTGTGCCTGTTTTTTAGGATTCTATGTGGGTGCACAGGGAGAGCTGGCTCGCATGAGGGGGGTGTCCATGGGGTGCTGGTCCTCTCCTGTCCTTTAGCACCCCTAAGGATGGATGGAGACCCACAGATGGGAGACCTCCATCCTACAGAGGATGCAATTTGGGAGCAGAGATGCTGCATCTGGGGATGAAGTCATCCACCTACTCCTACAATTCTCCCTCCTCCTGCTCGGTAGCCGGGTGCCCCCCCTCCCCGCCCCCCCCCTCGACGCGCTGCGGCGGGGGGGCCGCCCGGCTACCGAGCAGGAGGAGGAGGAGGAGGAGGAGGAGGGACGCTGACATCACCGCCGGAGCGCGGCTCGGCGGGGCCGGGAGCCGGCTCCGCTCCGCTCCCGTTCTCCGCTCCCGCCGGTGGAGCCACCGCGCCCGGTAAGGCTGGAGGGGCGGCGGGAGGGCTCTGGGAGGCGGGTGGATGGATGGACAGACAGACGGCTGCTGCTCATCATCCCTCCATCCCTCTTCCACGGGGTCCTGCTGGAAGCTGGGAGGCAGTGGGTCCGCAGCAGCACAGTCTTTCCCCCCAGAGATGATGTCACTCTTGGAGGAATATATAAAAATGCACCAAAAAAAAAAAAAAATCCTAAAAAAAAGAAAGGGAAAAAAACCCAAACCCACATGAAAAACCTACATCTTATCTGCCAGCTCCGTGCAGCAATGCCAGGCTGGAGCTGCCGGAGGGGAGCTGCGTGCGGCAGGAGGTTTCTCAGCACATATGTCTATTTTAAAAACCCGTGGCGTGATCTCTTGCCCTACTTTCCAGACTCTTGCCGGTACTTTCCTTGCGTGCAGTGGCCGAGCCCTGCTGGCGGGAGCTCCCTGGGAAGCAGGAGCCCAGCGAGCCGCCGGGCTCTCCCTGCTGCCGGGAGGCTGGGATGGGGGGACGGGCACGAGGCTGAGGTCAAGGCAGAGGTTTGGTCACTAACGCGCTGCCTTTCTCTCCGGCAGAGGAGGGATGTCCCCAGCACCTTGCGGATGAGGCCAGGCTAAGGAGGACCCACGTTTGTCCCTTCTACCCCCATTAGCCTCATTCGCTCCCCTCCGTTTGCCCCGGTGAAGAAACAGCTCCTTACCCACACCAACGCTGAGTCCGTTGGTGTGGCTCCACAGCAATTTTGGGGTTGGACGGTCAGGAGCTGCTCTCTATCTCGCAGATTTTCCAGCACTGAGGTCTTCACCGTGTGTGTGCAGGAAAAGGAGCGCTCCCGACCCCGCACTGCCCAAGCCCAGCCACACCTGCCCCGTGCGGCCACCCCGGGCCCCCAGCGCCCGGCTGGCCGGGAGGCTGTGAGCCACGCCACGCTGCCGCCATGGCCTCCTCGGACGGGCTGCAGTACCGGGCTCTCTACGAGTACCAGAAGGACCGGGAGGAGGACCTGGCGCTGTGCCCCGGGGACGTGCTGACGGTCAGCAGGGCCGGGCTGCTCAGCAGCCCCAACTACAAGGACGGGGACGAGCGCAACCCCCAGGGTTGGCTGCACGGCGTCAACGAGCGCACCAAGGAGCGCGGGGACTTCCCCGGCACCTACGTGGAGTACCTGGGTCCCACCCGCGTCGCCACCGCCGCCACCAAGGCCAGGCCACGGCCCTTGCCCCTGCCACCCGCTGGGACCCCCGCGCCCTGGGGTGAGTGTGAGGGGAGCAGGAAGGTGGGAGCCCACGGGCGGGTGTCCTCTGCAAGATGGCGAGGGTGGTGTGGAGCCGGGGTGGATGCTTGCAGCTGAGGTGGCTTGGTGGGAAACCACGCTCGGGATGGGGATCCAGCCCCAGAAAAAGAAGTTGTCCTGGGAATTATCCGCCCTGGTGTATCGAGGCAGCCTCAGAAGAGGCAGGGGGTGCCCAGAGTGTCGCTACTCCCCAGGCAAACATGCTGCAGGGATTGCTCCTCACCAGCATCCCAGGCTGGCTGCTGTGCTGGCATGGGGTGTCCAAGGGGATCCACATCCGTGAGAGCACAAGAGAAGATGCAAGGCCCCTTTTGCCCCTCAGAGAGGAGCAGAAAGCCCCATGGTGGTCCCTAGGGACCTTTATTCCAACTGCTCCTCTCCCCACCACTGCGGCACCTGATTCAGGCTGCTCTCAGTGCCCGGGCGAGTGCTGGCCCTCGGCCAGCTCCCAGCCTCACTGTCACTTTGTGCAAGCTGGGACAGGGGACAATCTTGGCAAGCGGTGTGGTCAGTCCCGGGGGGGCTCCTCTGTCCCTGGAGGCTGCAGCAGAGCGCTGGAGGGGATATTTGGCAGGACCCTTCCTGGCACGGGGTCCTCCAGCCATTTCTCTGCCTGGATCTGCCGAGCTTGAGCAGCCGGCTCTGCCCTCGCCACTCACCGTGGCCAAGTGCGTTGGGGCCAGGAGGGATTTCAGAGCAGTTGCACAACGTACACAAGCTAAAAAAAATAAAAGAGAAGTAAGAATCCCCCCCTTCAAGCCAGGCACATCCCAGTGACCCCAGCCAAAGCCATGGTGCTCTCCTGCTCCGGGATGTATGGAGCAGAAATGGCTGTCTGTGTGGGCCTGGGGCTGGGAGAGCGGCATTGCCTTCAGCCATGGCAGGAAAACCTGCTCAGCTGCTGGTCTGGCACCGCAGGCACCCTCCTCGCCCAGTTTGGGACCAGTGTGGTAACCGTTGTTTTTGCCCGTGTGCTGGCTGGGCATTGGATGTGCCTTGGTCTGGGTTTAGAGGGGCACGCACTGATGAGGAGTCTGCCTCCCTTCAAAATACGGTTCAGGACCCCCTTGTCACCGTGATTTGAGGTGGGGACCACCTGGCTCCTGGGCTGAGCATGGCACCATCCGTGTCCATGTGTGGGGTTGCCACGCAGTTCCTGACGTGCAGCCCCACAACCACATGGGAAGGGCCCCCCCACACCTCCCCTCACCAAAATGCAGGTGCTCCTCCCCGACCAGTGCGCCAAGGCAGCCGCAGTCCCAGCAGCGCTGGTGAGGCTCCGAGAGCAGCTATGTGCTGGATTTGCAGGAGGGTGGAGGCCACTTTTCGGGAGGCGTTTATCCTGCCAGACAAGGGGTTTGAGCCCCCTGCCCAGTCCAGCTCAGTGGTGAGCCCTCTGACTGTTCAGCAGGCAGAGCCCTGGAAAACTCCGTGCTGTGCGGGGATTTCGGGTCAGACAGGAGCAGACCCCAGGGCTCTCCAGCCCCGCTCACCAGGGAAGGTGAAGCCACCTTCCTCTTTCTGCCTTTGCTGCCCCTCACCATGGTCTCAAGCCTGCCCCATGCAGGGGGTGGCACACGCTCCTCTCCGAGGGAGATGTGCCCAGGGAGCCCTGCCCGCAGGTGCTGGGGACGTGGTGATTCCCTACAAATCAAGGAATGTCCGCAGCAGGAAGCGCGTCCTGGCCGGAGAGCCTGGCCCATGTGGAAGGTCTCAGTGCAGGCACCTCAGCCCTGCATGCACTCAGGTGAAAGGATAACAGAATTTTTAAAGATGTAAAATCCATAGTTTTTAGTAGGGAAAAAAGCCCTAAAGCCAGGCTTTGGGGTAGGTTGGGGAGGGAGCTGCCATCTGCAGGACGTGCTCTGGCCACGGCCAGGTGTCCAGCCCCGCTGTCCAAGGGGACACTGGGTGCTGCCTTCCCAGTGCTGTGCCATGGGGTGCCCCTCTGTGGGGTGCCTTTCCTGGGGTGACACCAGGGTGTGCAGGCACCTCAGTAGGGGACAGTCTGTCCCACAACCATATCTTTCTGCGGCACAGGATCAGTGTGTGCCATTTTACGTCAGGTTAAACCCAAACCTCCCAGCTCACAGGATTTCCCTTAGAGTAAAAATCTCCAACATCCTGTTGGAAGAGAAGGTACTTTTGGTTTGATCTGGGTTTTTTTGGCTTGGTTTTTTTGTTGTTTTTTTTGTTGTTGTTGTTTGTTTGTTTGTTTGCTTTTTTAATTCTTCCCATACTGATTCCATTTCCAGATGGAGGTTTGAGGGACGTTTTTCTGACAAGCCCTAATTTATATTTCCGTGATAGCAGCATATCCTCCCCCTCCCTCCCTCCCCCCAAAGTGCCCTCAGTTCCCACCGAGCCCTGGTGCCACACAGGGACCCTGAGCTGGCTCAGGCCGTGGAGGAAGCCCTGAATGACAGACACT
Source organism: Callaeas wilsoni (assembly GCA_013398955.1). Classification (NCBI taxonomy): domain Eukaryota; kingdom Metazoa; phylum Chordata; class Aves; order Passeriformes; family Callaeidae; genus Callaeas; species Callaeas wilsoni. The sequence goes on from VWPU01005480.1 coordinate 33,808, forward strand.
GCATCTCCCAGCCATGCCTTTGAGGCAGAGCTGGCTCTGCAGGGAGGAATGGTCCTTTTTTTTAATTAAATAATATCCCGAAGATGGCTGTACATCAGATCCAAGGCCCAGGGGACTTCCAAGATCTCGCTGGCTGTTTTGCCCCTGACTTCTTGTCCTGGGCAGCACCACTGCCACGGGGTATCAACTCCACTTCCCCTGGGGCTGGAGTCGAGTGGGGCATCAGGATGCCGGGGTCCAGCCTGACACAGCTTGGGGCCATTCCTGCCATTCCCAGCAAGGAAAAAGTGGGTTTTTTTGCAGTCACCACCTTTTCCCTAAGCCACTGATTTGGAGGAAAAGCCCAGTTTCCCTAATTACAAAACCACTCATGCAGTGGGGACATTTTTGCATGATCTTCCAAGGATGTGCTTTGCTTTTAACCCTGAAATCTTCCCTATTCCCACCCAAGGCACCAACGCACCCTCACTGGGTGGCAGAGGGGACCCTCTTGCTGTGCTTGGGGGTTGTAGCCATGCCTGGGGACTGGATCAGCCACCCACGAGTGGGAGGTTTGCATCATCTCCTGCTCTTCAGGGAGCACCAGGGCATCACCACGGTGAGGACCAGAGCCTGGATCTACCTGTTGCAGCCAGGTTGTGTTTTTTTGCAAAAGACTGAAGGCAGCGTGGCCCTGCCCAAAGTCCCTCTTTTATTTTTATTTTTTTTTTAGCCTTTCCACATGCTGTCCGTGCTGCGGCAGTCGCACAAGGCCCTGGTGTGCTGCAGCCGGTGGCAGCCCCTGCCCCTGCCAGCCCCCTGCCCGCTGCCTTTCTGAGGGTCTCAAGGCCACTAAAGAGAGAGCAGGGAGAAATCCCAGCACTGCACTGCCAAGGTCTCCATTGGGTTTAACCCACTCAGGAAAGGTTTATCAGCTGGGGTGATAAAGAGGGATGGATGGATGGATGGATGGATGGATGGATGGATGGATGGATGGATACAACATGCCCTGGGGTAAGGACAGCTGCTCTCCTACCTGCCAAGGGGTTTGCTCCTCTCTGCCATGGTCTGGAGTGAGGTGTCCTTGGTCTAAAACCCAGGAGTCAGCAGCACACGGGGATTTGTGCTGTGGGAAGCCTGACCCCTGTTTGGGTGAAGGGCTCTTCAGGGGCTAAGAGAGGTCTGCACCAGCCAAGGGGAGACCGAGTCCTCCCTGGGCCTGTGCTCAGCCCTGTTGTGCACACCAGAGAACCCAAGCAGGTGAGAGCTGCAGAGAGACGTGTCTGTGGTGGGTATGGATCTGGGTCCCCAGCTCCTGCCTGGTGCCACTATGGGCTGTGGGTGATGAGAGAGGCAGTCTCAGTGCCGTGGGAAGAGAGGTGGGCAAGGGGTTTTGGCCTGGAGAATATCCATGCCCAGGATAGGATGCTCCCCACGGGCAGGGCACATGCCTGAGCAGGTCTTTGCATCTCAGCAAGCAGCTGAGCCCCCAACGGTGACTCTTATTGCAAAAAGAGGATAAAATAAAGGGAGAAGTGCTCCAAAATTAGACATGCATGAGCCAAAGTGTTGGTTGTGGCTGTGCCAAAGCAGCAGCTTGATCCTGTCCTGGAGCAGCTGAGGAAAGTGGAATTCCTGCAGGCAGGAATTTCCAAACCCCTTCTCCCCTTCTTTCCACCACAGGGCTCCCCGGGCAGGCAGAGCTCACCGAGCACCCCGCCCTCCCCGAGCAAGCATTGCCGACCGTGGCCAGGCTCATCGAGGCGCTGGAAAAACAAGGTACGGAGAACCAGGGCCCCCACCCGCAGGGCACACCCGGGTGCACACGCAGCCACCTGCTCTGCCATGTTCAGAGCGCCCCAAAATGCCAAACCTCTCCCCATGCTCCCCAGTACCCGTGGGCAGGGCGAGCGAGCGTGGTGTTCCCAGTCCCTGCCCGCTTCCCCTGCGCCGGAAAGGAGGAGGTGGGCTCAGCACTAACCCCTCTCTCCCGTCTGCTCCCCAGGGCTCGACAGCGAGGTGCTCTACAGGTCCGGCCCCGGCGTGCTGGGGGACGCTGAGCTGAAACAGGCCCTTCTGGCTGGTGAGTCCCAGAGCCGCATCCCTCCCCGTATTCCCAGGAGGGAAGGGGGCTGTGAGGGTGATGCTGCCCTGGCAGGGAGGGGTTACAGCACCAATATCAGCCCTAATCCCAGCTCTGTGAGGCCCTGCCTGCATGCGGACACCCCCTCTTCTCCCCATGTGATGCAGCTAAAAGTGATGCAGGTGCAGGGCTGGGGTGCTTCTCTAGAACCTCTTTTTTTTTCTGAAGGGGAGGTGGGGAGGAGAAAAATACTTGGGTTTTTAAATCTCTAGGGTTTGTATCTGAGAAGCAGGGCAGGGAGAAAGCCTCTTGCGGATAGGGAAAAAGAAAGAGGAAAGGGAAAGCTCATTATTTACAAGAATGGGAAGCTGTTTGCAGGACTTGGGGGCATGAGCAGGGTGGGGAGGAGGAGAAAACCATCTCCCCGTAACTGCTTCTAAATCCACGGCTGGGATAGGATGGCACACGGCGCGGGGCGGGGGGATGCGATAGATCCGGTGTGCCGCCCGAATCTGGGTTTTGGGGGGTGGGGTGGGGTGCATCGAGCATCCCCATCCTCCGGCCGCGGTGCCCAGAGGGCGGCACTGTGACACCAGGCACGGGCGGCCCCACACAGCCCCGGGCTGGCCCCGCATCCCACCGCATCCCGGGCGCTGCCGGCCGGGGGGCGGCGGGAGCCGGGCGGTGTTGCTGGGGAGAAGGGCTGTGATGAAATCGCTATATTAAGCACCATGACCTCATCGCTTCCCGCGCACCGGGAGCCGAGTCCCGCCGGGCGGGGAAGGAGGGATGCAGGAGAGGAGAGCTAGAGCTCCCAGGGATGCTCCTTCCCCACTGCCCGAAGAGGGCTGCGCACCCCGCGGAGGTGATGGGGGATGGGGGCACCCCACCACGCCACTCTTCTCCCCCAGCTATGGGCTGAGGAAGCCCGGAACTGTGAGTGCTCTTCTTCACAGCCTTGTACCCCGGGCCAGATTTACCGGCTGAGCTCTGGAGGAGGTGAAGGCATCCGAGAGCAATCCCCTGGACTGCCCTGGGCACTGGTGCTTAGGTTGGGCAGGGGCAGCAATAATAGCATGAGAAGGATGTTTTGTTTTCCAAGCACGCAGGAGTTACGGGTCCTCCATTCTTCCCCTGCAGCTGGTGCAGCATCCCAGGCAGGCCCAGGGCTCCCCACAGGGCAGCACCACAGCAGTTACTGCCACAATCCTGCTCAGCCTTAGGAGATTCTCCCAGCCCGGGGGCAAACCCCACTGGCTTGGTCAGAGCTCTGGGCACTTGGTGGGTCTGTCCAGGTCTGTCCATCTCCCACAGCAGGGCCCAGCACTGGTCAGAGAAATGCCATTGTGGTTTTCAAACCATTTGAAAGCCCTTAAAAATCACCAACAGCTCTGGGAGACTTCATACTCCCAAGCCCACATCTCTTCTGGGACCAATGTCTTTAATTGGGCACCTCAGGGGGCTGCCCCATGTGCTCAGCAACGCTGAGCTGGGCAAAGTCAGAGCTCCCCAGAGCTGGAGGGGATAGGACAAGTCTCGCACTCATTAGCTCTCAGCTGAAGGGGCTGGTGCTCAGCCATGCCAGAGGGATGCTCTGCAAAAGGATGGGAATGACGTTCCTGCTAGAGTCAAGCATCCCAGCAGAGGCCACGCTTGGCAGCCTGCTCCTACTGCAGCCTGCTGCAGACCACAGACCCAGCGGGGCTTCCCCAGGACCCTGCTGGAGCCCACACTGGGCTGGGAGGACAGGAGAGCATCTCTGCTTTGGCTCCCATACAAGCCCTTTCATTGCATTTGGTGGAGTAAAACATCCCTGCCAGAATATTGGAGTTTGCCTGCCCCATGTGTGAGAAGACAGAGGCTAGAGTCACATTTCCCTTCCTGCCGTGCTCCTGGTGGTTCATCCCTCCAGCGTCCCATCTCTGCCAGCAGCCTGCCTGCAAAAGTCAAGCTTCATCTTGGGAAATGGGGAGAAATCGGAGTCAGGGTTGGTGGCCGCTGGAACCAAACCACGTCTTGGCTGGGGAGAAAACCGGGTTCCCACCGGGGGTTTCAGCTTCCCTGTGAATACCCAAATCATGCTGGTGTTTGGCAGTGGTGGCAGGAAAACTGCTAGAGAGTGCAAGGAAAAAGGAGCAAGGGCTGGAAAAGTTCAGATGTTGGTTTTCTAACCCCCATATCTCCACGTGTCAGAGAACTCAGCATGTTTGCTGCACTGGAAGAACATATGAACTTCCAGTGGGAAGAAAGAGGAGGACCTTGGGAGACAAGGAGCCGTGCAAGCCAGAGCAGCCCTGGCTGTCCCTAGGAGCCCATGGGCACTGCGTTCCCGGGGCTGGCAGTGCAGGCACTCGCTTGAGTTGTGCTGATTGAACTCTTTCCCCATCCCTGGCCCTTTTAGAGCCCTTACCCATGGAGTATCTTACCTGTGGGCAGCCCTTGAGCCAAACATCAGTCAGGTTTGGGATTAAGGTTTCCCGTCCTCATGGCAGCATTGGACAAAGTGGCTCCACATGGCTCTACAGCCTGAGCTGAGCCTGTCCCCGTCCTGGCACTGGTGACATTCTGCAGGTCGGTGGCATCTGACTGCTGTCTAGAGCCTGTGCACCAAAACTGGTATTTCCATGATGGATGGTGCAAGAACAATTAAGAGAGATGAGGAGGGCATGCAGCATCACTGAACATGAGAAACAGAGTCACATGGTGGCACCAAAAAGGGACTTAAAGAAAAGGTGCAGCTCCACAGGGGTCTGGGGCGAGCTTACCAAAGGGTGGGAGGTGATCAGCCAGCCAGGAGGCCTGCTGCAGTGTGAAACAGTATGAGCCAAAAAAGAGGAATAAAGCAGAGTTTCACCCTGCTGCCCCCAACACTCCCTGCAGTGCCTGGATGGGGGATGCTTCATGCCCTGGGGTATTTCTGTCGTGTGGGGCCACGCACTGACCCCAAGAGTTTCCAGCTCCCAGCATTCCTGCTGTCCCCTGTGTGCAGCTCAGGGGCTGTTTGGACCACAAGGGATGGGGCAAATCACCTAAGCCCACAGTGCCAGGGGACATGAGGTGTATGAGTCCTTTCAGTGCCCAGACCTGATGTCTTTCCCCTTCCATACTTGCTCAAGGTCCTGTCCCCATCCCTCTGCCCCTGAGACCTGGCAGGCAGCCTTCTTACGGCTACTGCTGGAAACTTGGGACATTCTCTGGGTGATAAAAGCAGAGCTGTGGGTGGGCTGGTGTGTGCTGGAGCCCTTCAGAGCTGAGGGACCCGAGCTGGGGGAGGTTTGGCTTGGGGATGGCTGCAAAGTCCTGTGTGTAATGGCCGGGCAGTGCTTTGCCACCGCTGAGCAGGGAAGATCTGCATCCTCATCCCTCCTCCCTGGTGGGGGACAGTGCACAGAGACCTTGCAGGGCTCCTTGCAGGGTCCGTGGGTGCTTCCTATGGCTCAGATGGGGCTGAGCCCACCCGGGATGGCAGCGAAGCACTGAAACCTCCCCCGCACTTTGGATAACCCCTGCTCTGATCAGGGCTCTGGATTCCAGCTGCAGACGTAAACACTGAGACCCTTCCCCAGATACAAGAGCAGCAATGGGAAAAGGCTCCGCTGTTGTCAGGGCCAGGCAGGAGCCGGCTGCAGCTCGGGTGCCAGGGAGAACGCGTCGGCAGCGCGAGGCGGATTGGAGCCGGTGTCTCCAGGCGTGCCGGGGCTGCGCTGCCATCCTGCGCGCTTTGATCTGGGGCCCGGGCGCGGAGCAGTCTGCCTGGAGACACGCTCACGTGCCCGGGAATTAGGTCAGGTCTCGGTGGGGATTAGCGAGCAATGGTGGGTCCCGGGGCTTCACGGGGGCTGCCAGGAGCTGCTGCTAGGCAGAAAGGGTCGGGAAGCGAGGAGCAGCTTGGGGGGCCTCGCACCGCTCCCCCCATCACCACAGTGTGGATGCCCAGGGAGGGAGCGCATCCCCATCCTCATCCCTGGGATGCCACAGGGGGTCGGAGGCCCCCAAGGGCTCTGGTTTCCCCTCGCCAAGCTCACTCCACCGGGATGACTTTCCTCCCGAGCATGAGGCGCCCCGGTGCCTGCGGCACTGCTTTTTATTTATACCTGCAGTGGAAATAAACGCCGTGTCGTCAGAGCCTGGCGAGAGGCATGAGCTCATCTCTTATATTTGGTGGTGATGAAAGAAGGGTAAATAAACGGCAGCAGCAGAGACATCCCTGCCAGACCCATCAGGGAGAACTGGGGCTGAGAGTTTGCCGTCCCCTCCCATAGCTGCTGGGAAAACTGAGGAAGGGGATTGCCTTAGGGAAGGTGAGGTGGGGGAAGGCAGCCCTAGTGGGCACCCTCAAAGGGGATCCCAGCACCCCCACCCTGGTTGAGTGCAAGCCAAGGGTACGGTGAGGTGAAACCCAGCTGGGAGAGTGTTTGGGGCTGCCAGGAGCTCCTGTGCATGGGCAGGGGGTGTCCTGGCAGCTGCCAAGTTCCCAGCACAAGGCACCAGCAGGCTGGCTGGGAGATGTTACAATGATGCTGAGTCAAAGCTGGGAAATATTCCCTGATTTGGTGCACAGTTTCCCAGTAAACCCTCACTGTGAGATGCCCGGGAGCCTGAATGCCTGGTCAGGTCTTCAGACAGGCAGCATCTGTGAGTATGGGAACGCACAGCCCCCACGACTGGACAGCAAGGACATCTCTCTAGCACCCACTGACAATTAAAACTAAAAGGTCTGGAAGGGGTAGGGAAACTCCCAAGCCGGTATTTCAATCAGCCTCAGGACGGTTTGGGTGCCCCTCTGTCACAGGGACCATGCACCCGAGAGCATCTCATTGCAGCAGTGCTCAGTGGCCAGGGTCCAGCTCAGCCTCTTGGACTCCCTGCTGGGAGAGGGGCCCTGGGTGCTGGGCAGGGTCTGCATCCTGTCACCCACGAGCTGCTCAGGGGTGCGGGAGCAGCTGTCACCTGTGGCCACATGCAGGGGACAGCTGGTTACCAGGACCTGCTCATGCCTCTCCTTCAAAACAACCCCCACCTCCCCCACAACCCCTCCTGGCTAAACATCCTCCGCGTTTACCGAAACCCTGGGCTTACTCACGCCTCCCCGGCTGGCTGCAGCTGCGGGAGAGGTCCTGGAGTTTCCTGCTCAGCCTGACTCAGCCCAAAGCTCCAGCACCTTTCTGCCTCCACTAGGATGTGGGCTCTGGAATCCCAGTGGGAGGAGGCTGGGAGTCTTTCCCTCTGGGCCAGTGGTCACCCCACGCACCTTGTCCCCAGTCCCAAATTTATTCCTGCTTTTCACCTCTCCATGGGCAAGGCATGCTCTCCACTGGTCCCCGGATGCTTGCTCTGCCAGCAGGTCAGCAAGCAGGTTGTGCGCTGCAGGGGGTTGGTATGGGGTCGAGATTGGGGTTTTGGGGTGTTTTCCTTCTATTTCTGGCAGGCAGATGGAATCCCTCCGTCATTCCTCCATCATTCCCCTGGGGAAAGGATGGGAACATCTGGAGAGCAGCAGGAGAGCATTGACTCATCCTGCAGCTTCATTAACTTCTTATAGCTGGTTATCATCTCCCTCAGATAAGAAGAGAGCAGCATCCGTAGGGTCAGGCCGGTGGTAATTGTCTGGGAAGGCTCCAGGGTTAACCCTTCCCCAGCTGCCGGCTGAGCTTCCCTGAGCTGCCGGGGCACAGCCGGTGCTGGGGAACAGCTCAGAGCATGTCGTGCTCTCAGCCTGATGGGGAGCCCAGCTCACCAGGGCAGCTCCTGGGGCAGGAGGATGCCGCTGCATTTCCAGGAGGATGGGGACAACAGGCTAATGGCTACCTCTAGTCGACGTGCCACGGAGAATGGTGCCATCAGCAATCAGTCCTTGTCAGCGCAGTGCGAATCCCCCTGGTCTCCCCATCACGCCTCTCTCTGGGTGTAAAGATGTTTTTGAATCTCGCTTTGAAACCGGCTGAGCCTTCCCTTTGAACACCCCCCCAGGCTCATGCCTAACGAGGCAAACAAGCTAATTAGGCCACGGTGGAGCCCGGGGCTGATCACCTGGGGCCAGCGCCCGGCAGCGGCCCCTTCGCTGTGCAGGAACAGCTTGTGGCTGCTCTGCTCAATCCGTGCCAGCATCCTTAAGGCGAGTGACAGGTCCTTGCAGAAACCTTCGTGGCGGGTGGGAAGGGCTTTGGGGTTTGCTCGGTGCATTCCACTGATGGGAAAAGCTCTCTGTAATGCAATGACACCCCGGGACCCCCCAGCAGCATCCCTGGGTTTTAGCCATGCGAGTATTCAGCCTAAAACAGGTGTTGGAGCATCTTGTGGGATCCCTGACCCCACTCTCCTCCACCTGCCCATCTCGAGACAACCTGCCAGCTCACATCTCCAGGGCAAGCGCTAGCAAAAATGGGGAAGTGACTGTCATCCCCCCTCAAAGCCTGGCAGAAATAACCCTTCTGGCCAGCCAAGAAGGTCCAGAAGTGTGGCTGGGAGACAGGAGCACGAGCACAGATCAGAGTGGCACCAGGGTGCAGCTGGCACAGCCCTGCCCACCTCGAGGATGCCAAGGGCAGAGTGGTCCATGGGATGATGCTGTGACTTTGTGGGGGGCCAGAAAGGTAGCACCCCATTTGCCCTGGGTCACGTTTGGCCATGCTGGATGGCTGCCTACCCCAGCGTGGTGGCATCTGTCCCGGCTGTCCCCACGCTGCCCCGGGACACAGTTCCCAGCCGGCTGGGTACTTGCTCCTGACAATGAGGTAGCGTCTCCAATGGCTGGGTTAAAGGCTTCACTTCGGGCATTGGCCAATCTGTTTTCTCTCCATCTGGGAGCCAAATAGAAGGCACTGGCCATAAGGGACCCACTACAGCTTCGTGTTCCCACACAGGCAGGCAGGCTCCCAGGCTGCCTGGCCCACAGCAGGGACACTCCAGTGAGAGGAGATCAAGGTCAAGGTGCCCAAAACCAGCTTTTCCCAGCTGTTCTGCGTCCCAGCCCTGCTGAATGTGTGTCTCTAAAGCCTTGTCCTAGGAAACAGCGTTCCTCCCCTCTTTAGGGTTTATTGCCCCAGAAGGAAGCACAGCTGGAATGGTTAGAGACTCGCAACATTTTCTGCTGGAAAATGCTGGGCTGGGAGATGGAGCAGCTCTCAAAATGGCACCAATTTCAGTAAAGCTGCATCTGGGGGTAAAGACCCAGCGAGGAGAGTGGAAGGGGGCTCAGAGCAGGGCAAGCCCACTGTCTTCTCATTCACTCCAGGCCATTTGGGGCCTGACACAGCATCTTAAGGAAAATGGCAAATTTGATTTTCTTTTTTTAAATTAACCATTTCAAACCATCACAAATATGTCATCTTTTTTATTATTCCCAACCCCCCGTACCCCTCACCCTCCAAATTCTCCAACAAGAAGAATTTCAAAACATTGTGTTTGGGTCCAGTTTGAATCAAAGCCAGATTTTGAAACCTTCAGATCTTTGCAAAAGGCACCATCACCCTCCAGACAGCCACCACCCAGCCCAGCGAGGATGGGAGACCTCCAAGACAAACACATGAGGCAATACTAAAGGATGCTGAAAGGCTTCTTCCCCCTGGACCATGGTGAAGCAATGTCCCTGTGCTGGCCTGGGTATGGGGCTCAGACAGACACATCCCACCCTCTGACTCCTGGCAGAGCGTGGGACATTTCTGCTCCTGGCACTGCCTCTGTCCTGAGCCCAGGACCCCCGAGCCCCTGAGCCCAGGCTGTGTGGCCTCAGACTCCCTGTGTACTTTCCCCCATTCCTGGAGCATCCTTCGCCACCTCCCCAAGGCAGCTGCTTTTCAGGGCTGGGAGAAGTGATGCCAATTGGGGCACATTCACAGCATTTCAGGATCACTAAAGGGTCACATGGGCCTTTAGCAACTTGAATTGCCCGGGAACCATAACCCCATTCCATGGATGCATTTTCCAAGCAGTTCCTGCTGGGCTGGGGTTGGCACATGGCACCTGGCCCTGAAAACTGGAAGGTTCTTGGGGCAGTTGCTCAGTCCTTCCCATGGCTCCTATCCTGCAGTAGGACCCCAGTGGAATGGTGAGACTCCCTGTCCCATGCACTGGACGTACAGTTTACTCAAAGCAGAGATGCTGCCTTGGGCACGTGGAACTCAGGGCCAGTGGAAACTGGGACAGGAATATTTGCTGGGGGAGTGGTGGCAGTGAAATCATGCACTGCCCCACTGGGGAGATGGGGGCATGGGCGAAGAAATCAGCCCCCATGACTGAAGGAAGGCCCACAGGGATGGAAGAGCTCCGAGCTCTGTGCCAGAGGGGAAGAACCACAGGCTCAGGGTTCTCTCTGTCTCTCTCCCTGCAGATGCCTCAGCTGTGGACATGGACCTGTATGAGGCCCAGACACTGGCGGATGCCCTGAAATGGTACCTCCAGGAGCTCCCCACACCACTCATCCCTCCAGCCCTCTACAGTGACTTGGTGCACATGGCTCAAGGTAAGCACACATGGGCTCCCCCCACACTTGGGACCTCTGTGGGGCTGGAGATGCTTTGAGAATCCCCTAAAAGGCTTCCCAGCATCTCCAGGATGGCTCTGACCCCATCCCCTGCCCAGTGCTGCACAAAGGGCAGATTCTGAGAAGGGCCATTGGGAACATCATCTGAGCCAGAGCAGCACAGCAGCATCTGGGCGATGCTCTGGGAAAGAAGGGGAGATCCAGGGGACTGCTTTGCCCCCACAGCGTGGTCTTCTCCCTCTGCAGTGCCTGGAGGAGGAGGTGCTGCCTGCCAGGACGGGCAGCTGCCAAGGGTGGGTGATGCTGGCCCCAGAAGAAAGCGTTATTATAATATTTTGGCTCTACTGCCTAGGAATTTTCTCCTGTAATCTCATTAACTCCTGGCTTTATATGGGCACAGAAAATTCTCAGCTTTTTCAGCTTAGTGCCATTAGGAAGTGCCTTTAGATCCCTACAAGCTTTTGAGGCTCTGTGCAAATGTATGAGACCATCAAGGTTTTGGTTTTATTTAATTTCTTTTCAAATAAACAGAGAAGAGCTCATACCCAGGTCACCAGAGCCCACAGTCCATCCCAACAGTGAGCCTGGACCAAAACCCATTTCAAGTGAGTTTGAGCTCACAGAGCCGCTCAACCCCTCCCAGCCTGAGGTCCCATGGACATCACCAGGCATACAGGAAACTCTTGCCCACTGTGTTAGACAGGACTTGAACCTCTTGCTGCTTGTGAAACCAGGATTTCCTCCCCTTCCACAGCAGCTCTCATCTCGGTGCTGGTTGCTGCAGTATCCTCCATCCCTGAGCATCACCTCCCCATCCTAAGCCAGATTAGTGCTTGGGCAGATCATATTCTTGGCTGCCTTAAGAGGCACTAAAAGATCACGCATGGCCAGACCAGCATGGCCTTTTCCTACTATGTCCTGATGGGAAAAGGCCACGGGCTCTTTGTGGCCTCCAGCGAGGCAGAAGGGACGAATGGAGGAGGTGAGGGATAACTCACACCCCATCCTCCCTGCCCTGCACTGAGACACAGAGCCAGAAGAAATACCCCTGGGGCTGGTAGCACAGAGAAGCTGCCTTCCCCTCACCCGTCAGAGGAGAAATCAAAGGCTGCCTCCCTTCCAAGGATAAAAACGCAATTAGGAAGCAATTAGCTGGGTTGCCTCGTTAAGCAACTTCAAAGGGAAGCGCCTTTCCCTGCAGCCTGTGCTGCAGCGGGCTCTGCTCCTGGCACAACAGGGCAGGAGGAGGAGGAGGAGGCAGAATGGTGGAGAAACCAATGGGAAGGGGATTTCTCTGGGGCTTAAAAGGAAAAATTAAAATATAAGTCTTTGAGGAGATGGTGCTGGGTTTTGGCAGCCTGCCCTGCAAGGCTCCTCTGCCCTGCTTGAGGCTGAGCACTGGGAAAGCAGCAAGATGACCACCTTCAAAAGGAGGGGAAAAACATCCCGAAATTCCCCCTTTGGCTGTGAATCTTCTCCTGCAGGATCCTCTAGGTGCAAAAAGTAGCAAGAATTGTGGCAGGGGAGGCCTGGAGCTAAACATCCCGTAGGAGTAGCTTGTGGGATACAAAGGCTCACCAACACCCCATGGCCAACACAGCCGGGTTGCAGACCTGCTTTGGAGGGGATCCCAGACCCCTGCCCCTCGGGCTCTGGTGCACCCTGGCTCCGAGGATGGATGTCGGGAGCTGGCTGGGCATTGGCCAAGCCCCAGTCCTGGTGCAAAGAGCCGCAGGGAGCTGAGTCAGCCCTTGGCCGAGCCGGGCTTTGAAGCTGGCTGAGAGCAACCCAGCCCTGGGGACTTCCCTGTCCCCAGCAGATAAAAGGGCTGAGACAAGGCAGGAATGGAGGATGGCTGGAGAGTGGCTGTTTCCTGTGCCTGGGGCAGGATCGAAATGCCAGGGCGCTGAGCTCACGGCTCACAAGACCGGGGAGCCTCGGCCAAAGCTGCCAGAGGGCACCGGGGACATGGTGGGAACTCATGGGCTGTGGGCTGCTCAGGGCGCCCATGGCAGTGGTTTTGGCAGCATCTCTGTGATGTGCAATGCTGTTAAGTGCCTGATTTTATTCATATGGGCAATTCGAGTATCACTGGAAGCAGCTGTACCCCGGTCAGCCCCCTCTATGCTCGTTTCATGGGGTGTGAGACCATGGTGCGGGTGCAGCCCAGGTGCACATTATTTTTTCTTCCTAAAAACCCTTTTCCCTCCTAGCTTGCTTTTTCTGCAGGGGAGGGCTGAGCCTTTAAATTCAGCAGATCTTCCAGCTGATGCCTCTTTCCCCACCTCTGCTTTGCTCTGCCTTTACCGCGGCTTTGCTGTGCACCAGGGCAGGGCTCTCACTGTTCTCCATTCAAGCAGCGGTGAGGGATTTTGAGGTGCAGCCCCTACCAGGTGAGCAGCTCAGCCCTCTGAGCTCCCTCCCTGGATGTGCTGACAGGAGGGATGTGCTAAAGGTATCTGACAACTCGATCTGGGGTGGTATGAATGGGTAAATGGGGCAGGCAAAACACAGAAAGAGGTGGCCAAGACCCTGAGAAATCATTGCTGTGCACCCTGGGATATCCATGAGTCCCACAGCCTGTCTGGGAAGGGATGGGCTGCAAAGAAATAGTGGTGTAAGAGGTTGAGGTCAGATTTTTTGGATCTCTGGCGGGGAGTAGAGAACTGCCACAGCTCATGCCCTGTGTGCTGGTAGGTGCTGAGCTCCTATGAGAGGCAAAGGGATGCCCCAGCCTCCCAAACTGACCGTTTTTCTCCTGTGTCCCCTCTGCTACAGAGACCCCAGGCCTGGAGGAGTGTGGCCAGCGAGCCAGAGCCCTGCTGGCCCCCCCAGCCTTGCCACAGCCGCAGGCACTGCTCCTGCGCCAGCTCGCCCGCCACTTCTGCCGCCTGTGCCAGGGCAGCCACCGCAGCCGCCTCTCGCCCCGGCTCCTCGGGGAGCTCTTCGGGGAGCTGCTTCTCCGCCCCGTGGCAGCCAGGTGAGGTCCCCTGCCATGCCCGGGACAGGGCGGGTGAGAGGGGGGTGCCCATGGACAGGCTGGTCCCAGCCAAGCTGGTTTTGCTGTATGACAGCCCACCAGCGCCCCAGCCACAGGGCTCTCCCAAAGGGGAGGCCGGATCTGGAAGCTGCCATTCCAGCTGTGATGCTCAGACATCACACCCCTTCCCAAAGTGACCAGGCATGATGCACGCACGAGACCGGGATTGACAGCATTGCCTCGGTCCCACAGCAGATCCATGGGGGTAGCTGGCTGCTGTTCCAGGGAGCTGGGGGTCTCCAGGGAGGTTGAACTGCTGGCAGCCTCACACACCTCTCCTTCTCCTCACAGCACCGAGGCAGGCCCTGAGCTCCGTGCGAGGATCCTCGAGTCCTTCATCATGGCCAGCGAGGTGGCAGAGCTGCCAACGGCTCCTGGTAAGAGATGTCTGGCTGGTGGCAGAGGGGGGACAGCAGGTGTGACATTCAGATAGCAGCAGGTCATGGGGCAGCTTCGGTGGCTGGTGCAGTGACAAGAAGGCGCTTGTGTCCCTGTGGCAGTGCCCAGGCTGTGCTGGCTTCCCGTCACATTTCCCTCTCTCCTTTCTCCTCAGAGACACTGATCTGGGGGCATTCCTTTGCAGCGCCTCAGAAGGTTTGCAGCTGTTTTTCTGGCTTCGTGTCTCTGCCATGGTCCCTGGGTTTGTGATGAAAACAGGTTCTGCTCCCCCATCTTGGGGGCTTGGTATGAGTTAGGGGCTCTTGGTGGGGGGCTCGTGCGCAGCTTGTTTCGGAGAGCGGGGATCTGGATATAATCTGGAAGGAAAAAAATAGTAGCATGACCATAAAATGGCAGGATGGTACTTGCTACAGGATCCAATCAGGGTTTATGATTTTTGACTTGCATTTAGTCCCCATGTGTGCAGAATCACGCTGCATCCACTGCTGCTTCTCCCACAGGGCATCCCCAGGGTGGGGATGAGGACAGGCACTTGCCCCCCACCTCTCCATGCACGGACAGCAGCCAGGAGAGAGGCTTTTTCTGCAGATGTTAATGAGCCTCACCCCCAGGGCTGCAGTCCTGCCCCTTCCGTTGCCAACACCAGCGTTTGTCTCCAGCACCTCTTCACTCTTTTGCTCTGCTGGCCACCTTCTCTTGCCGTGTCCCTCTTGCATGGTGGCAGCTTGTGATCCCATCAGTGTCCAAAACTGAAGAACGTGCTCCTTGTGCCCTCTACAGCACTCCGAGGATGGGGGGCAAGTGGTCCATCCAAGCAGGGATGTACATAGGAGATAGAGAGGGTACTCAGGGAGCACAAACCTCAGACCTTGAGGACCACAGAGACCCATCCTTGTGGGATCCCATCCCCAGGCTGTCACTGAGACCGTTCTGTTCCCCCACACTGGGCTGCCCAGATGCCTGACAGGCACAACTGCTTCCAGCCCTCCCGCTTGGAGATATGCTGGTGCTGGCCCCAGTGAATCCTGCTGGTTTGTGATGTCTCTGGGTCCTTGTCACCACCCTGCCTCCCTGGGGGATGGCCAGGCCAGGCAGGATTACGACTCTTAATATTCCTCATAAATCAGCCCTTTCAGGCCTGTCATCTCATTTATTGCTCTCCCCCAAGCTCTCACCCATGAGTTTGTCAGGATACATCTGTCTCTTCCACCTGCTGATCCAGCTGATGGGCAGCTGCTGCCCAGCAGTCCCTGGGGTCACCACTGCCATCCCCAGACCTTGTAGTGTCATCGGCTGTCACCACCCCAAACCGAACAGAGGGGTTGGGCAGGATCCTGAGGTTCTCATCCCCTTTCTGAGTCAAAATCTCCCCTGTTGGCATCCCACAAGTGTGGGGCAGGACACAGGACACCTGGACTCGCTGTGGGACTTCTGGCAAGTCCTGCCACCTCCCCTCTCTTTGTACCTAAAAGCGAGGATATTATTACTTGGCTGTCATCACATTAGGATGTTGGGAAGCTTAATTAAATGCCTGCAAAGCGATTTTGAGAGCTGCAGATGAAAGGGGCTATATATAAAGTGCAAAGAATTATTATTAGCGGTGCAGTCCATGCCCTGGTCCTGCTCCCATCACCCTGGCCCCACTCCTCTGCATCCCGGCACCAGGATTATTTTCGTGCATGTGTGGAGTTGTGGTTTTATAATTATACATGTAAAATAGCTATAAATACCCTGCAACAACACGGCGGGTGTGTGCGCAGAGCACAGGAATAGGAATCAGTAGCTGACATAAGGAAACCGTGGTGTGACCTCATTCTGACTCAGATGTAAATATACCCCATGTGAGGGGGCAGCTGGGGGGCTTGGGGCTGCTTGGGGCTGCAGGGACAGTGGCCTCCTCGGCATGGAGAGGTTTGGGGAGAGAGCTGAAGCTGTCTGCTAACTCTAGGGAGGCTCCTGCAGGGCCAGGATCCTTCCTCTCCAGTCCTGGGATTGATGGGGGAGTCTTTGAGTCTTGGATGTTAAAATCTTAAAGAATAAAAATGTAAAGTAAGGAATTTGGTTCCTGGAGGGGCTTCTCTGGGTGAACTTGCTGTTGTTGGGTTTCCAGTATCCCCTCCTCCAGGCACTGCTCCTGGGGGGTCTCTTTATCTGCCCGTTTATGAACTGAAAAGGAGAAAATGGGTTTGTGAGGCTCCTGAAAGCTGTTCCTAGGATGCAGCACTGGGGTGATGCTGGAGGCACTGGTTTGTGTAGGGCAGATCCGTGGTGAAGCTGGGATGGAGCCTGAGGCCAGGTGACTGCATTCAGGCCACCTCACCGTGCTCTCCAGCAAGCCCCCAGTGCTGGGCACACACCCCAGGGGGACATTTCTCAGCCCCATGGGGGCCCAGCGGGCATACAGAGCTCACAGCAGGATCCCAGTGTCTGGGAAAAACTGTTTCCCGAGCAGGGTGAGGGGGCAGGGGAAGCAGGGGAAGGCAAAGGCAAGGAGTGATGCAAATACCAGCTCAGCTGAAGGAAGATGACTTCATCTCCTTTTCCTCTCCTGGTGCTATTTATAGTCACTTTAATTTACTCCCCTTTGCTTTATTATCTCTCCAACAAGCCGTTAGCCCTCAGACAGCAGGATGCCTTTACTCACCATGCAGCCCAAAGTTCTGAAAAAAACCCCTCAACCCATCACCAAAAAAACCCGAAAGCGGGGGCAGGAGGCAGAGTAAGGCGGCAGAGCGCTTGGGCAGGAGCATCGCTGTGCTGTGACGTAGCTTTCTGGAAAAAATGAGAGGATTTTTGGCTCCTTTTGGAGAAAGGAGTGAGAACTGGCAAGGAAGATGTCCCCTTCCTCCTTCAGAGCAGTGGCTGGAGGGGACAGGACCAGCAGTGCCAAGGTCCCCTCCTCACCCCAGGACGAGGGGCACTGTTTTGCTGGACGCTGCTGAGGCAGACACCCCCTGCTTCCCCCCAGGAGCCCCAGCCCTGCCCTGCTTCACGTGGGGCAGTGGTATCATGCCAGGAGATGGGGATCAGCACCACCCCAGGTGCCTTGAAAACACCTTCCCAAGAAGCAGGTCTGATAGCCCTGGGCCATGGGGATACTGAGGCACAGCCTCCCCATGGAATCACCCTTCCAGTGGCTTCAAAATCCAGTCCCTGGGAAGGTTGGTCCCCAGGTGCCCAGCCCCGAGCTGAGCTCCATGGCACCCCACACCTGAGTGCTCAGCAGGGCTGCAGTGGTGGGTGACAATCCCATGAACATCCTGTGATGTGACACTCTGGGCACTTCCCAGCCTGAGCCCCATGCAGGCACCTCTGGGACAGCATCGATGCTGAGCAGCACTGTCGTGTTATGCCAAATTAGAAGGATCTGGCTTTGAAGTTTTTAATTAACTTTTTCCCTGTTTGCTTTCTTCTGGATCCAAGGGAAAAGCCCAGCCTCCCACTCTCCCCAGCTTGTGTGGCACGGTGGAGTTTGCAGACTCGGATGTGCAGGGGGTCAGGAGGGAGCAGGGGGCTTGGTATGTAATCCAGCACAGAGGGTGCAGCTGGGGGCTGTGTCCAGGTGCTTCCCTGCCTCCATGGGAGCACCCCTGCACAGATGTGAGCATCCTCCCACCTGGCCTGGCACATCAGCCACAGGGAACCTCAAATTTGTGTTACCCCTTGGTGTTTCATCCCCTCGGAGCTGTCGGCATGGGTTAAAAATAGCTGGGAGAAAACCCAACCAAAGACCCTGCATGGAGAGCAGCATGAAGAAGCCATGGCTGAGTGGTCCCCTGTGCCAAAACACCTCGTTCTGCCTCCCCAGATCTGCAAATAATACAGAGAAAACAAATTAACGCTGGCGAAGGGGAGGGAAAAGAGCCAGAGCCGAGCTAACAACATGAAGTAGGGAGAGCAGCTAAAAATAACAGATCCCTGAAGGCATGGGGAGGAACATGACGGGGATCCACACTCCCGCCATCCCAAAAGGCAGCCTTGTGCCTTTCCAGCTGCTCCTTATAACGCAGCCCTGCCCGGTGAATCCAGAGAGGGAAAAGCCTCTGAGAAGGGCAGCAGCAGGGAGGTGAGAGGTGCGGAGCTGTGCCGTGGAGCCAGGAGCAATGCTCCCACCTTCAGCAGAGTATGGGGGTCCCCCAAGCACCCAGGGTGCCCATCTGGGAGGGAGCTGCTGCCTGACCCACTTGCAGGCAGCCGGCGGGCAGTGGGATGCTGCTCGGAGACCCCAGGGGTGCTGCCTCCGTAGCTAATTTTAGCCTGTGTTCAATTAATCATGGAACAGGAGGGGATCATAGCAAGCCCAGCCTTTGCCAGTGCCTCCACCAGCTCCCCTTTCCACCCCGTGTGTGCTGCTGCAGGGTTTGGAGGAGCCAGGGCCGGGCATTTGCCAAGCATTCCTGTGATTTTGGGATGAGGAACTAGGAGAGATCTTGTGCCACAGTCGTCTTCCTCCAGTCAGATTTAAGAGGCTGGGGCAGCCCTGGGAAGGATGTTATCTCCTCAAGCCTCAGTGTTCTCCCTGTGGCTGGCATTGATGACCTTTGCTGTGGAATTTCTCAGGTTGGCTGTACAGCTCTGAGCAGGTGTTTTCCTACCATGCCAGAGCTCTGGAATGCCTCCCTGGGATGGCGAGAAGTGACCCCCAGCAAGGGATGTCTCAGCCAGCCCAGACCTCTGCTGCATGCCCTAATGGCAGCCCCTTTCCTGGGAGTCACCGGCTCTGCTGTGTAAAGTTGGGGCAGGAACAGCTGCATTGCTTGGAGACAGGCAGCTTTCCCAGCACAAGGAGAGATCCTGGCAATGCTTTTGGGGTACAGCGTGAGAGCCCTGTGGTCATGCTCTCCCTACAGCCCAGCTTCATTGGTCCCTGTGTCAAAAGCACGGCGTGGTCCAGCCCTCCCCTGTGACAGAGGGAATGGCTCCTGACGGAAACAGGGCTCGGCTGGGATTGAAACCCTTTTCCTGCCTGCACTTTGTGGCCAGAGCTGATAAGGCCCGAATAACCCCAAGCATTGTGTTTTGCGCCGGCCTATGACCCGCCAGCGTGAGAGGAAACGCTGCTGCTCGGCCAGCCAGGATCCAGGGGGAGACTGTGTGCCGGTGGTGGGGTGCTGGAGTTCCCTGCTGTCTGGCCAGCCAGCTTTCCCTTTGGCCAGCGTATGAAGTTTTGGGATGGCTCTGTCAGATCGCCATTGGTGCCAGCCCAGGTTGCTGTGTCAGCACACACTGGCCAGCTCTCAGCTGTAGGGTCATGAGGGCTGCCAGCGTGAAAAACCTGGGGGTTCAGGGTGATTGTCTGGCACGGGCAGGCTTTGGCCCTTGGGATTTGCAGGGCTCTTGGGACAGAGTTTTGAACCTGGGACACCTCTGCCTGTTCCAGAGGGCAGCTCCTGGAGGCCAGACTGGCTGAGCAAAACCTCCCCAACCTGGAGCGAGCCACCAGCTTTGCTGTCCCACACCGGTCAGGGCTGGCTCGCTCCCTGTGCCGGCTGCTCGCCAAGCCAGACTGCGGGAATGTGTGTGCCAGTGCACGTGTCCTCCCGGCCCCTGCCCTCGGACGCCGTCTGGGCTGGCGTCACCCTTTCTGCTGCAGTGGCTCTGGCTAAACACCATGGGCAGCTTCACAAAAGAAGATGGGGAGGGTGACAAAGCGCCAGCCACACCGCCAGTCACAGCTGATTGTCCAGCCTGGCACCAAAGCCAGGAGCATCCTCTACTGTGCAGTGGCATTTCCATCCCCTGCCTCCTGCCTGGCAGCGGGTGGGCAGCAGCACGTCCCCCTGCTGCCCTTTTGCCCAGGAGATGCCAGAAAAGGGCAATGCTTCCCATGGGGGATTTCATGCTGGAGTAGGGAAGCTGATCCCACCGTGATCCCACCAGCACCCCTGGACCTTGCCTCCCTCAAGAGCACGCCAGCTGCGCTCCAAAGGGGTGGGAGGAGGTAGGCTACCCAACACAGACACATGAGCAGCTCTGGGGAAAGACAGGATTTGTGTTTCCAGGAGGGAAAATGAGTCACAGGGGGATGACAGGGCTGTGCCAGCAGCGGAGCGCAGGACTGGGGTAAGCGGTGGCTGTCGGCTGCTATCCGGGAGGTCAGGCAGAAATGCTCTTACAGGCCTTGCCTGGCTTTAAAATCTATTAACGTCATTTTGCTGTTCGAGCTGAGAGCCGCACAGGCAGCAGAAACGTTCGGGTACGGCTCAGATCAGAGCAGGATTTCAATTACAGTAATCAAAGGTGACACAGATAAGAAACCCCTGGTCTATGGAGCTGCGACAGCTGTCCTCTGGCTCCAACCGGCACCCATCCAGAGCAGCTCCATCAAAATCACTGAAGTGGTACTAGGGTAAAATTGGATTGGAATCCATTTTCATCTGCTGTGGTGGAAAATGCTTTCCCTGCACTCCTTGGGGAGGAAAACCACCTTCTCAGGGACAGCAAGGGAGGAAGGTACCAAGCATGGAGGAGCAGACAATGTCCCCAGCAACAGCACTGATGGCTGCTTTTCGATGATGGAGGCAGCCGAAGGAACAGCTGGGATGCTGGAGCATCAAGGCTCTGCCTCCTGCTTTCCCCTCTCGATTTCAGCCTGGCCTCACAGTGACTGTCATGGCTGAGGCAGGGATGTGCTCAGCTTGGTGTCAGGCTCCCCGGAGGGATGGGAAGCCATCTGAGCCCCGTCCATGGCCAGAGCATTCCAGGATGTGCTGCAGGATGGACCCCCAGCCAAGGAAAATCTGGGGAGGGGGTTGGGAGGTTGGAGGAGAACAGCCCAAGGGGCAGGAGCTGGCAGTCTTCTCTCATCTTTATAAATGGCAAGGTGATGCCCAGGGAAAGCTGCTTCCTGCTCCTGCCTCTGCCACCCTTTGCATGTGCCCCTGGTCAATTGTCCCCACTGCTTTTGCGATTTTTTGCAAATCTTTTGGATGGCAGCAGGGCATCCCTACCTCTGGCTCCCTCACCCCTCTGGGCTCCCACTCCACACAGCCACTGGTGCCCACCACCACAGCCTAATGGGACCCTGGTTGCAGCCAAGGCCTGGGGGCATCCCTGGGTCCCATGCACACAAGGGGCCTTTTCTGCCCCTGCCCCAGCACAGCAGGATCAGGCCAAAACACAGTGTCTCTTTCTGCACCCACTGGCCCCACTCCAGCCTGGCCAGGTGTCAACTGCCCGGCCGCAGCGTGTCCCCCCCGGTGCTCCGCCGGGAGCAGGAGCCCTCTCCCGAACACTGGAGGTTTGTGCAGGGCGCCGGGGCTGAATGGTGGGTCTGTGTGGCCGGGAATGCCGGGGGGAGGGAAGTTGAGCCGCTTGTTTCATCTGTTTACCTGGAAGTGGAGATCATGGCCAGGCCCAGCTGCCACAGTGGCGGCACTTTCATGCCAGCGCTAACGGGATGGGGAGTGCTGTGCTGCACCCATCTCCGAGCAGCCTGCAGCGTGACAACGATGGGGACACAGCAGGGACTTGGCAGTGCTTCCCTCTCTCCATGTGCCTGCACAGCGCTGAACCCTCCTGCTCGCTGCAGCTGGAGAGCCAGAGCCTGGAGGGACGAGATGTGGGGGTGACCCCAAGCCATCACAGGGGTGGGTGATACTGCAGATCATCCTTTGTCCTGCAGCATCACTATGTCCCAGGGCTCTACAGAGTTCCCCTGTATGTGTCCCCATGCCAGCTGGGTCCCCATCCTGGCCGTGTTCCTCATACTGTTGCTGGTCTCCATCCTGGCTGCACATCCCTGCCCCATCCACAGCTCTCTGTACTGGCTGTGGGGTCCCACATTGCCTGTGAACGCCTGTACCAGCTCTATCCCTGTGCAGGTTGTGCATCCGTGCACCAGCTGTGTCCCTGCACCAGCAGTGTCCCCATGGGAGCCACTTAGCAGCTCTGGGAGAGAGGGGCCACCCATGCAAGCACCGGGTTTTGTCCTTGCATGAGCCAGGACTGACAGCCACACATAAGCCGCTGGGGAGGGAAAGGGGATGATAGCATCTTCGTCAGCGCCTGGATGCACAGGGATTAATGAAGCTGGCTTGCCGTCCCCAGGATTCAGGTTGCCTTATCTGCCTCTATCTGTTCTTACCCAGGCACTGCTAGAGCTGCTCCCGAAGCACACAGCTAATCCCAGTGGCTGGCAGATAGGGCAGGGACCGCTGCCTCCACCCACACCCTGCCCATGCCCACAGGGCCAGGGGCACGGAGCTGGGCCGTGACCCGTCCTGCCTCAGGCAAGCTGATGCGGGAGATAACCAAAGGCACAGGGCAGAGGTGCAATGAGCTTGGTGGTCTCAGTCTGACAGCAGTAGTGCAGGGTTGTGAGGCAGGCACTGGCATTGCCTCTGATCCTGATTTTGAGGCTGCGTCACCTTCCAGTTCTCCCAGCAAAGCTGTGTCTGCCCAGTTCATCTCTATTCATCTTTCAGCTCAAAAAAGTTACTGCCCCATGGCCAGAGCTACACCAAGTCTCTGGGAACTTGTGGCTCTTCTTTGGTTAAGTAGATTTCTCCATCTTTTGTATACTTCTGGCATTTGGGGAGAGTTGCAGGTGGTGAAGAGGCTGGGGTACCCACAGAGGCTGGCACCTCACTGAGCAGCCTGGCACCATGTCATCTTCAGGAGACAGGGAGCGAGGGCTACATCTTTTCACCTCACACCACAGATTGGCTGCACCATCCCTGGCTCTTCCCAAGTATCTGGAGGACCCACAAACCCTGACTGCCCATCCCTGGTGCCATCAGGAGGGTGTCTTCCCTCTGGCTTCTGGCACCTCTTCTTTCTCCATTCTGTGTTAGCTCTTCATACCCTGGGGCAGGAGGAGCATCCGGGGCTGTGCTTCGGCACCATCCCAAATTTCCAACCTGGCGTGCGCAGTGCCATGGCAACGCTTTATTTTTTCAGCTGCTTCCCTGTTTTCTTTGCAATTGGGCTCTTTCACAGGGTGATGGTGATCACAGGGGCTGTTTGGGCAGGGTTCAGCATGCTGCTGAGCAAGCAGCTTGCAGCGTGGTGCCTCGTGGTGGCCTGCGCTGCCATGTGCCCCACACCTCGCATGGCTCTGACCCTCCCTGGCCACAGCATAGAGGGAAAAACATATCACCTGGGCTCAGGAGTGACTGCTCAGCTCTGCACATCCCAAAGTTGCCCTGGGACCTCAAAGCTACCCATTTCCCATGGGCTGTTCAGCTCCATGTACCATAGACATGGACTCCGCGGACTGATGTCCCCAAGGTCACCAATGCCACCAGAGCTCTGGGTCTGTGGCAAAATGGTGCTGAGCATGGTGAAGTGGATGCCCAGCATGGCTGGCACTGCTCTTCCTTCCATGACAGTCCTTCCTGTTCCCAGCCTGTGTCTCCTTCAGAGCATCTTTCCTGTTGCCTCCTGACCCTGCTACAGTGGGATTTAAAGCTATAAGGAAGGTGGCCTGGAGAAGGCTTTCAAAATGCCAGTGGGGAACCACAGCAAAGGAAGCCATGCCAGGGGGGAGAACGGGGTCAGGAGAGCACAAGCACCCAGGACCCCTGCATGAACAGGGTTTGGAGGACAGTGACAGGAGTTTGGTAATGGAAAAAGCACAAGCCAGAGCTGGCCCTGAGAAAACAGCCCCACTGAGCAGTTTCAGGAACAGTCACAACTGAGTGGCTGTCCATGTCTGAAGGAAGTTCTGCTCCCTCTGCAGCTTTTGACAGCCGCTTCTGCAAGACCCTTAAATTGAAACATTGGGGGTGTTTCAGAAAGAGAAACCTGAGTGTTTTGGAGACTAGAACAATTCAAAAGATCCTAGACAAATTCACAAGCCATCAGTCTTGACAGGAATCTGGTCTTTTCAGCAAGAAAGACAAAAGCCCTTGTCCAAGTCCTTTCCACACAGCTTTTAGTGGGATTAGAGCTGCAGTGTCCTGTGCTGGCAGGCATCCCCCGGGCCAAGCACAGCCAGCCCCTGAAATCACTTTGTGCGGGCCCCAGAGTCCATCTCAGCATCCTGGTGCTTGTTGCTGCCATCACTTCCAATTTAGACCTGCTCAAGGCAGAGACCAATATAGAAGCACTTTGCAGGATGGCACTTCCCCTCCCTGGGGAGCCGGTGCTGGCACTTCGCTCTCGCTGCTCACCAGATCCAAGGAAGACTGAGGAGCTTGAATTACTTTTTTCCAGGAAAGGTGGATTTGGTTTGAAGAAAGATGAGGACTGTAAGAACAGTCGTTCTGCTCTGCTGAGCCTTCTGTCATCTGGAACAGTTTTGGTTTCCTTCTGGATGCCTCTTTCACGAGATGGCAGGACAGGGAGAGGGGCAGGGGCATCATTAGGACCCCCAAGGAGGGGAAGGATGAGGAGATGGAGTTGGGGGACTCACGGGTCTGTCCCTATGTGCCCTCTTCGCAGGAATGGGTGAAAGTCAGCCCAGGCAAGTGGCAAGCTGGTTTCGGGAAGGGCTTGGAACAAACTTCACTGGTTTTGGGAAGGGCTTGGAACAAACTTCACTGTGGAAGGTTGTGGAAGCCCCCAGTCAGCCTGTCCATGGCATGTGCCCACTCTGCCCATCCCCTTGCCAGGGTGGTGGCCAGGAGGTCCTGCAGCCACTGCTTCTCGTTCTGCATTCTCCAGCCCAGGGGTGGGGAAAGCCTCATTGTCTCCATCTTCCTTCTTTTCTTCCTGGGGAAAAACATAAAAGCAAAGACATCACATCAGGGCTGGATTACTCAGGGACTAAAGAGGGGAGAGCTCTTCCAAGGCAGTGGGCTGTGCTAACCCCAGCCCCCTGGGTGAGGCTTCTGGTGTCTAGTAAGAGATTGGTGCTTCTGCAACTGCTTTATCGTCAGCAAAGCCATGAAAAATGTCTCCCATTCCTCCAGCTGCCTGTTCCCACAGAAACTGGGGGAGAACTGGGTCTCTTGGGCATGGTCCTCCTCACAGTTGGAAAACACCCCACAGAGCTCTCCCAGGGGCTGGACACCAGCTCCCATTGGCCCTGCATGGCTCTGGGCCACTCATGTCCGTGCCACATATTGGTGTCCCGTCGTCCCTACCAACTGCTCTGCGCCAAACATTTCCTTTGTGGTGGATTTGATTTGGTGTCCCCAAGGCTGACACTCAGCTCAGGACCATGCTGCCACTGTCCAGGCAGCCTGTGCTGTCCTCAGCATCCAGTGCTTGAAACCACAACCTCTTGGTGAGCATCCTCCCCGGAGAGGCTGCTCTCTGCAATTAATCCGGGCCCGGTTTATGCTAACGACTCTCCCCACTTTAAATTATAAATGGCCCTTGGCATGTGTGCACACAAACACACATGTGTGTGCAGAGATCCTTTAAGGCCATCATTAGCTGTAATTAGCGGGATCTGTCACTCATCTTTGGCAGTTAACGATGAGCCCAGAGTCAGAGGAATCCAGCGGCAGATAAAATAAACACGATTTCAAACAGTTTGGAAATAACAAGCCCTCATTAATCAGACAAGCCCCAAAGGGAAGTGCTTGGAAAAGTGGCAGCTTCTTTGCCGTTGCTGATAGTGGGGCTGGGTGGGTTCCAGGCTGGCCCCTGTGCTCCCCAAACCCCCGCTCTGGTAGGAGTAGGAGGCAGGATATTCTCGCTTGGCTGACTTTGTGGTAGGACTGAGGTGTCAGAGTCAGTCAGCTCGAGCAAAAAACCTGAAAACTGGCAAAACCCACCCAAAAGGGCCCCTCTCTGAATGAAAGCAGCTGAGGCACAACCTGGCCCTGAGGTGCAGGTAGGGGTGATGCTGGTGCAGGGCTCAGCTCTGGGTAGAGATGAAGCGGCTCTGGGGCAGCACATCCCACAGCCATCACTCACCCCAAGAGCTTAAAGCTGTGTGGAGGGGAGCATCCCCAGGATCCAGCAGCACAGGGGAGAGAGGATTTGGGGAAGGGGCTGGTAGGAGGAATGTTTCCTAGGGTGCAGGGGGAGCTGGGGAAGACTTCTAGCTGTCACAGCTGCAGCTAAATCACAGCAAATAGGAGGGGAATGGGACACATGAGGCTGGTTTATATTACAAAGGAGCAGTCCATCATGGGGTATTTAAAATAATCCGCTTAGATGCACAGTAGCAGATTTGGAGTGCTAAGGGAATTGAAGGCGCTGTGGCTTTGCAAGGCTGGATCAGATCTAGTTAAGATGCCACTTAGGACAGTACATCCCATCCTGCCTCACTGCCCCAGGGGACAGGCACACAGCACCTGCAGCCCCTGCAAGGCCACTCCCATCCCGCCAGGGAGGCACCCAAGGTGACACTGGCCACAACACGATGGGTGACAATGTCCTGTGGCATCTCCCTGGGACTGGTGGCAGGTTTGGGCAGCATAGAGCCATGGTCTCGATTAGGCACAGGACAGGGGATTCCCACGAGGGACCAAGCCTTTGGAGTGGTGGAGGAGGCGTAACTGGTGCTTGGGGTCCAGGGGCACCCTCATGCTGAAGCCAGATGTCTGGCGAAACAGCTGGCACCAGGGGATGCTCAGGAGAGAGCTGCACCCACACTGCCAGGGGATGGGAGCCTCCTCTAAGGGTATCCATGTGGCATTTCCTGCTCTGCTGGGGACCTGGCGCGGAGTCCTGGTAGGCTGGGACCAGGTGCTTCAGGGGAAGAGCTGGGGCGGGGGCTGCTCTGCCTCTGCATGGCCTTGCAAGCCCCCCAGCACGGCCAGTGGTTACAGAGGAGGGTGGCTCCTAATGCCACAAACTAGGGGGTCCTCTGCTGGGGTCTGGGCTCAGTCTGGGGTCTGTGTGGGTAGGAACATGGGCTGTCTGAGCATCCCTGCTCATCTCACTGCTCCTCTGAGCCAGGCTGAAAGCTCAGCCCCAGGGAAGCCAATTTATCCTGAGAGAAGGATTTCATCCCAGAGACTTCATTACAGGCAGATATTCCTCTAGAAGAGCATCCTTCCAAGGGCAGATGGTTTCTACCTTGGGCTGGCTCAAGGGGTTCAGCCTGCAGTGGCCCTGCAGAGCCAGAGCAGCAGCAGCCTCTCGGAGCCAGGCAGCACAGCCAGACGTGACCCTGTCACGGAGCTCGTCCTCACACTGCCCATCCCTTTGCTCCCAGGGAGGGCAGGGCCCAGGAACATGCCCACAAAATCTGAGGCTGCATGTCAGATTAGGGCACAGGACTTCCTGCACCTCTTCTTGTCCTCAACCTGTGCCCTCTGTCCGCCTCCAACACCACTACAGGGCTGTGCTCAACGCAAGGGCTCACTCAGGCAGGTTTAAACACTGTCCCCAGCTCCCCTAAGCATTAATCCAAGGGAAGATTAAGGTTACCAAGCACCTGGAGCCACCCAGTTCTCACATCTCCCACAGTGGACCCCTCTGTCCTGGCCCCAGGGAGGGCACAGGGCTCTGCTGTCTCCCTGGGACTTGCTGCTGACCCCCCTGAGCCCCTCAAGCTCACTTCCATCAGTAGGCACCTCACTGGAGTTGTGCAGCACCTGTTCACCTCTCCTCAAACTGGGGACCAGAGATCATCTCTGGGGCTTTGGGGGCTTCCAAGCCTCTATGACCAACTTCCCCCTGCTCCCTGCAAGCCCTGGGGTTTTGGGGTGGGCATGAGCTTCTCCTCCCTCTTCTCCCCTCTCCCCCTGGTGCTGTGCTCTGGGTCAGCTCTGGGTTCGTGACAACTAGTTTAAATGCATGGAAAATACCTTAATCCTGGTAAGACCCTGATCCCTGCCTGCTCATACTTCCCATGAAAGCCCCCCACTTCAGCCATAATCCCCTGGGAGAGGTCATCTGTGCACCCTATTTGTGGGAGCAAGGGACTCTCTCCAGGGCACCCCCAAATTCCTGGGGTTGGCACACAGGGTCCTGGCTAGTACTGCCCAGGGAGTCCTGTCACCTTCAGGGGACAGTAGGGACAGAGATGCTCCCACCACAGGGTGGGATGGCCAGTGACTCCTGCCACCCTCCTGTGCCCCTTAGTGCCACCAGCTCCAGAAGTTTTCAGAGACAACCAAGTAACTGTAAACTATTTTTACATAGTTATGATAATTTTTCATTTCTGTTTTGAGTTACTATATACTCCACCGTTAGCAGAACTCCTAGCCTCCCAGTCCCTATCCCCTCGCAACTCCTGCCCCATCCCATCCAGAGGGCTCCTCAGGGCATGGGATTTGAGGAAACCCTGGCTTGTAGGATGAAAGAGGGCTCTGGCTCTGCCCCCAGTCCCATTTTCCCAGTGTCAGGAGCTTCTGCTGCCTTTACCTGCCCTGACCTGTGGCCCCACAAGCTGTAATCTCCCTCCTGCTGCACCCACAGGATCAGAGGCTGCCAGTGTCCAACCCATCCCAGAGAAAGGAGGGCACTGGGGGGGTGGTAATAAATCCTGATGATATCCTGGGGAGAGGAATAGGGCAACAGGCTCTCACCACTCCCTTGCGTGGCAATAGGAAAAGTCTGTGTTTGCAGAATTGTCTCTTATATTTATAAGAAGCAAGGACAATGCTGGGATAGAGGCTGAGCTGAGCTTTTAACCAGCCAGATTACACTTAGCAGGAGCATTTACCTCTTCCTCTAATCTGCCTGCCACAAAGACTTGCTAACTCCTTCCCGGATTTAACTGGAAGGCTTCAAATCTTCCTGCAGAGGAGAGAGTTAAGCCCGAGCTGGTGCTGGAGGGCTGCGCAGGTCAGGGTCAGCGCTCCTCCTCTCCGGCACATTGGGTTTGTGCCGGACATTTGAGTCCCAGACTCAGTTTTTTTCTGGCAACAGGTCCCGCAGTCAGGACAGGCAGCGGATGGGAAGGTGCCAGGAGCCCGTCAGTCCTTGAGAGCTCAAAATCAGAGCCTATGCAGAGCAAAGATTTGGACATTCCTGAGCAAAAATCACTGCTGCTTAAACACAGAGCAGAGGCAAAAGCTCTGGAGGACCCACCTGGTTGGAACAGTCGCTTGTGTTTAGCTGAATTTCTTGTAAGAACAGAAAACATCCGTAGCCAGTGCTAGGTGGCTGGGGAAGGCTGGGATGGCTGCTGTAGGATATGGTCATGCTCCCGACACCCAGTGTCCCCTGACACATGGCCAGTGTCCCCTGACTCCCCCATTCCACCCTGGAGAAGCCACATTCTCCACCGCCTGCACAGGGCCAGGCCCACTGATCCTCAGAGCCCAGGACACCTATGTCCACTGGTGGGCACCAGCTCTGTGGCTCATGCCAGCAGAATCCCTCCCTTTATGAGCACTCCCTCTCAGGAGGCTTTGCATCCATGCCAGGAAGGGGAGAGACAAAACTCCTGGCCCTTGGCCCTGCAGCACGCCCCGATAGCACCCCCAGCACAGTGACCCCTACACAGCCAGGGGCCATGGCGCCTTAATAGGGGATTTTGGTGTGAGGCTTTGGGGCAGGGGGACAGGGACATGGCACGTGCTGATGTCACTGAGCTGGCTGGCATTGGGCAGCACGTGGCCCTGTGGGAGACCCACCAGTAAAGATGGTCTGACTGGAAGAGCGGCCAAAAGAAGGGCTGGAGCTCTGTGGCTGGCTCCACACAGCCTGGGCCGACGGGCTGCCCACCCTCGGTCTCGCCCCACACCGCTGGCACTAAGCCTCGCATGCCAGGGTCACAGGCTGAGCCGGGAAAGATGCGTGAGCTGAGACAGCAGAGCCAGGGATGAAACCTCCCCTGACTTCTGGGAAGCCGGCAGTATCGGAAATTTCCCTCCCAGCACAGCTGCGTGGGAGGGACGGCGAGTCCCCTCAGCCAGCCTTTGCATGGTGTCCCGCCATCCAGCAGCACCACTCGGGCTGCAGGAACACGCGAGCCTCCATGGCAGCCGGGCCAGGATGACATGATGGCAGCCATCCCACTGCCGCCGCCCCGCCACCGGCTCGGCGCACAAAGGCCGGAAGCTGGGCGCAGCCGGGGGGTTTCCCGGCTCAGCCGTGGCCCCAAGTGCCCCAGGGATGAGCTGGCTGCCAGCCAGCGGCACCCAGCCCGGCCTCTGAGGCCCTTTGCGGTGCCGCTTAAGGGGCTTCTGCCACAGTCAGGAATTCCCTGCACCAGCTGCCCCAGTGCCGCAGCAGTGGAATCAATGTGGGGGTCTCTATGCACAGCATCACCTCCTTCTTACGCTGGGTGCAGAAAGCACCTGGCAAGAGAAAAGCCACCTCATGTGTTTCCGAACCAGGCTCTGGGGCCTGCAGCAGGCAGAGGGTGCAGGGCTGAGGGTGCTGTGCCGGGACAGGGCTGCAGAGCCCCCCCGCTCCCCTCCTCCAGCCTGCCGGGCAAGGGGCCAGCTTGGCTTCCTCAGCCCTTTCTGCAGGCAGGGCTGGTATGTTCACCACAAGCTATGGACGGCCTGGCTGCCGCTTACAGTAAATCCCAGTGAGTTGTTTTGGGCAGGGCATTCGCAGTCCCGCGGGCAGCAATCCGGCCGTGTCCTACTGGCACCGTCGTCTCCGCAGGCGTCTCCTGCTTCCAGCACGCCCCTTGGCTTTCCCAGCACTGACCCGCCGCGTGTCACACCCCGGCGTCAGCACGAAGCCACTCTCGCAGGGTTCCCCCACCTTCCTGGTGACAAACAACACCTAGGGCAGGGGAGAAGCACCTGCCATCACCCTCCTGCTTTGGCTGCAGGTGCACAGGAAAGCTGGTGAGGAAGGATACTGGGGCACAAAGTAATGCCAGCACAGTCCCACAAACTGCTGCCCAACCACCCTCTTGCTGCTGCTTTCTCCCACCACTGCCCTCTGGCCATCAGTTCCAATCTCCAGCAAAGGGACTGGGGGATTTTTCTGCTTGCTTGAGATGGTGTGAAGCCTTTGTCCCTGTGGTCGCCAGCAGATGAACCTGAAGCACCACTGAAGCATTTTCTTTAGGGCTTAAGTGGGATTTATGGGGTGAAGATGCTTGCTACAGCCCTCTTCATGGATGGGTAACTTCAAGCATTGGGAAAAGGCAAGATTCAGCTTAACCAACAGAGTTCCCCTGAGCCCTCAGATATGTAGCATTTCCTTATCCACAAGTATTTTCTCCCTACCCACCTCTTAAGTGAAAATCCCTGAGGGGTGCATGTCACCGGAGACTGTGAGGCTTGGGGTTGCAAGGACCATCCCACACTTTGCTTCACATCTGTATCCCAAGTCCAGAGGACGGTGAGGTACACACTAGCAAAATTTCATTCTATTGAATGATCAAGAAGCAGAAAACAAGCAAGGCACTAAGTCACCCAAGGACAGACCACCTCCCAGGGACTAAGCCCTGCCACCCCTGACCCACTAACCTGGGGACATTGCCCCAGAGCAGCTTTGCCAGCTCTGTGGTGCCTTCTGCATTTGGCCCAACCTTTCCCAGCATGGGAAAGGATGCACAGCAGACACAGGCAAGAGATTTTCCAGGGTGGAAGCTTGCTCCTAGTCTGGTTTTTCAGAAGCAGACTGCAAGCTTGTGAATCGGAGGTATTTGTCAAGTTGGTTCCTGCAGTGGAAATGATCAAATAATTGTTCATACACCCGTCTGGCCCAATGGCTCATGCTCACAGAGCAGAAACTGGCTGTCAGGCTGCAGGACTGTGGTTCCCCCGTGATGCTGTGGCATGTTTGTAAGAGGAAGATGCTGAGGCTGCAGGTGCCTTTCCAAGGCAGAGCTGTGCCACGCTCCAGGCACGCTGCCAGCCCATCGCTCGGCCGGATTCGTGCCGCCTTTCTCCGGAGAGTCTCAGGGAGGGCTGTACTTCACAGCGGGGTTTTCCCGTTCCACTTGCCCAACAGAGTGCTTCCAGCATCTTCTCCACCCCTTATCCTCTCCTTCCTCTTCTCACTAGTTTGCAGTTCTGACAGCCCATCTTTGGCTCCCCCCACTTCCCTATGCTCAAGCAGGCATCCGGGACAAGCCGGCTGTTCTGAGTGAGGATGGAGGTCATGCATTCCTATGGAAAGTCACGCTCTCTCAGCAGCAGCTTCTTCCAGCCCCTAAAGTGACAGTGACCTGAACATTTCCATTCAGACCAACTATTTTTTCAGGCATTTTTAACCTCCTCTAATGTATTTTTCTTTTTCCTTTGGGGTTGAAATTATTCTGGCTTTGTGAAAAAACCAACTCTGAAGTGCTTGGGGAGTGGAAACATCCCATTATACTTTTGAAAAATAATATTAATCTTCCCTCTCCTTTTATGAAGAGTTCTCTCCCCAATGGCTCAGGACTGGAGGTAGGCATTTGATGTGGAAATAGCCCTTGCTGGAAGAGCCCTTTGATGTTTGATTTTCACAGAGCCAACTCCTAACCAGCCATGGGGGACACAGGGTGCTGGCAGGGTTGGGCTCCAAAGGGTGCCCAGGAAGGACACAGAACAAAGGGGAGGTGCTGCCAGACCCTTACCCTGCCTGCCTTGTTTCCCTGAGCAACAGGCAGGTGTTTCCAGGCTTCAAAGACAATAAAACCAGGGGGATTTCCGTTCACAAAAACTGCCCTTGGCCTGATTCAGCTCCAGGACCTAAGGCAGGTGCCCAGCCTGCACTGAGCCAGAGTGATTCTTTGCCCAGGGCAAGAAAGACCTGGCATCTCCCATCAACCGAAGAGACCAGAGGGGATCGCCAGAAGCAGGATTTGGCCTCAGCTGCAGAAATGCAATGGCAAAGGGAAGGAGAGGACACACTGTCTGATACCATCACCTGCTAGGCTCCCCAAAATGCCTGTGCTGAAACACACCCACTGCAGAGAGATGGGGCCAGGAGGCCATACCATGAGGATAAGGTGCCTGAGTTTGGTGTGTGCGGACCTGGGGGCTGGAGCACCACAGACTTAGACAGCATTTGCAAGCAACAGCATCCCCACCCTTGCTGCAGGGACACAGGGGACAGTGAAGTGGATTCCCACTTCGAGACTGCCATTGTCTTGAGGTGCCTCTGTTGGCAGGGAGCCGGGTCCCACATTTGCTTCTTTCAGTCTGACATAGATCCCAGCTCCTTGTTTAGTGGATTTAGTATCCACCGACTTTGCTTCCTGTAGTGCAGCAGCAAGTTTTTCTCCTCTTCCCCTCCCTCTCCCTCTCCTACTCTTTTCACTCATTTAATTCCTCAAAGCACTTCTAAGAGGCCGTTCATCTGGGAGGTATTGCCCAAAACAAAGCTGTATTTTGTAAGCTTGGTCAAAGCAAGATAAGAGCTTCTCGGCGACAGGGAAGTAAGGGTGCTTCTTCAGGTGCTGGCAGCTCTCACAGAGCGCAGTGTTTGGGATGTGTCAACTCACCGGCCAGGATCTGCATAGGTACAGTATCCCTTTTCACTTTCTGGCACCCTGAAAAGTGTTGTATTAAACCGTAGTTCAGTGGTTTGGCCTGGTAATCAGCATCACATGATTTACTTTGTTTCTCCCCTTTTTTTTTTCTGGAGACAATATGCATTTTATGCTTTGTCAGCAGAAGGCAGGGCAGAGCTTACCCTTTGGAGCGTCCCACTCCTTCCTCCTGGGAGCTGCAGGGACCCAGTGCTCCAGCAGCTGATGGCTGTGTCTACTCTCCACAAAGAGCTCATGTCGAGCACATTCATGGCACCAGGAAACAAAAGGGTTTCCATTGAGTTCTTTACTAACCTATGTGTTGTGAGAGAGACTTGGCTGCCTTTTTACCCAAAAGCTTTGTCCTTAGTAAAATCTGAAGATGTTGCAAGTTTTGTCTGATCCTTGAGGAACAGATGAACTGCTGGACATCTGGAAATCCTGGACATAAGCACCGTGCCAGCACAACTTAGCCCTAAGGCACATGCTGAGCAAGACCAATGATCCCAGGACACAGCTGCACATGTGCCGCACAGTCCCTCTGTGCATGGGCTGTAAAGCTCGTGCTTTCCAAAAACTCTGCATTTGTTGCATGTTTTGAGGACATCTATGCAGCAGAGGCACTGGTGGGCCTAGGATTCCAGCAAATGGCCCAAAGATTTACCTGGTGTGCTGGGAAGCTGAATTTCATGCTGCAGTGGCCGATCTGTCAGCTATGTCCACCACACGCTATGCCAGTGTAGTCAGGACTTAGAGAATGTGAGAAATTTTAGGGTTTGACAGATAAAGTCTTGTCTAGTGGGACAAAGTAGTGTGCCAGTTTGCAGGTATAAGGGAGGTGTTTTCCTGCATATTTCTAGAGGAAATCTAGGATTCCACAAGGCAGGCATGGCAGCAGAGACACAGAGTGAATTCTCAGTGCCCCTAAGTCCCACCTGTCCTCCAGGGACATAATACTCTTCTCTTGGGAACACAGAATTATTCAACCAAATTGTTTGGAAATCTTCAGCAGGGAAAGAACCTTAATGCAAAGGACAGACAAAAAAAAGGTCTTAATGAACCTGACCTGCAAGTTGCCTTTGCTCAAACCCTCCCTGCTCATCACCTTGGCTGGACAAGGAAGGCATTGCATTCACGTGCTGGATTTTAAATGCTCCCCCTACCCCGCGCTGTTTGTTTTATTTCTCCACTCAGTGTTCAGAGGCTCTTCCTCTTATGCTTATTTACTGTAAAACAGAGAAAGCCAGGGAAAATGATCTCCAAAGCAAATAGAGCCATGTTTCCATTTGGGAAAACTTAGAGCAAAAGCGCGTGTAGCTAAGCAACAATGCATGATGGTAAATGGGTCATTTTCCAAGGCATGAATTGCATGTGGATAACTGCAAGGAAAACAACCCCAGCTTGAGTTCTTGGCCTAAGTGATTAATAAGAAATGAGAGGACTTTTCAATACCCCTGAGAGCTCCCTGGGTTGCTGTGGGGGTTTTCCTCCTGCTTTCAATCTCCACCCAAAATCCAGGGTGGGAGAGTCCGTTCCTGCAGCTGGGCAGAGCTCTAAGTATGGATGTGCTGCAGGGAGGTTCCCTGGACACAGAGCAACCGATTGGTCAGTTCCATCTAATCCCAGGAAAAGGGATGGGGGAAAGGAGTTGCATGGCAGGACTGGGGACTCAGCCATGAGAAACTTCCTTCTGTTTTGGGACAGAGGGAAGCCGGCATTCCCTGGTGCATTAGGACTGAAGTTTGATCTCAGCCTCCTCCAGCATTGCCCAGGGGTGGCTTTGCTCACTTTCTCTCCCTGCAAAACCAGATGATCTCTGCTGCAAGGAAAGGAGGGAGGTTCTTACATGTTACAGACTTATGAGGGTACTGCTACCAGCATAACACTACAAGAGGGATGACAAAATCATATGGGAGGCCAGGAATGGGAGAGTTTGCTGGAAGATAAATAGGTGAGGCCACACTAGGTTGGGGGCATAATGGCCACATCACGAAGCTGCTGCATCGTGGGGAACCATGCTTCGCTCAGCCCAAGGTGAAGGGTTAGGAAACCCTTCAGCTTTGCATCCTAGGGTGGAGAAACGATTGTGCTGGGTTTTTTTTCATAATAATAACAAATCTACAGAGTTCTAGCTTTGCTTTTGCGGAAGCAAAAAGTCCTCTGGGCTTTTCAGAATTCCTCTTACCGGGAATGGTGCCACCTTCAAACCCATGCTGGCAATCCAGCCTGAAGGTCACCAAGTGGGATGTCAGCAGAGCAGGGCTGAGACTTTGCTTTTCCTAGAGGTGCTGTTGATTTCCTCTTCCTGCTGCTTACATCACTGGCTGGGATCAAAACATACACTGCCATGTTTATTAAAAAGAGTTACTGCAGGAAGGTATTGGGATTATTTCTTTCCTCCATGGATAAAGTTCTACAGTACCTCTTAAAATCAGACCTGAGGAATTTACAGAGTGGTTATTGTACATTCCGGGCAGGGGGGTGGGGGGTGGGGAGAATCTAAGCAAGTAGTTCCAGTGCATTAAAGCAATGAATAGAGGAAGTGAAAAATATTTTAAATTCCTATACAGTGTTACATTTTAAAAGTGTCCTAGTTTAGGACATTAGAATCAGGGAAGGAGCTTTTTTCTCTCTCTTTTTTTCTCCCTCTAATTTCTCTGAACTTGTTACAAGTCTCCTTCCATTTTGCTCACCATTTCCAAGCAACTAAATAGAGAGAGGCCTGGAACGATGACAGAGATGCGAAGTGCACAAAGGGACCAGAGTGTGGTCCGATAATTCTGTAATTGGAGCTGCTCGAGGCAAAATTTTTTTCAAGCCAGTGTAAATGGGGATCGCTGAAACCCTTAACAATCGGTCTGTCAGGCTGCTTCTTTAATGGATTGCTCTGTTTAACTCTCTCTGTTTGTCACTGGCAAGATGACAAGAGAAATTAGTGTACTGGAAAATATAAGGTAACTGGCAGTTCCACAGCCCCGCAGACCCCGGGGTGCTGCAGTGCTAGAGCCCGGCTCACCGGCTGCTCTCCTCCCTCTGTGGAAGAGGAGGAGGAGGGGAGCTGACAACCTCCTGCTCTTCCTAGGGGTAGGAAGACCTGCAAAAATACCCCATGGCTCCGGGACTGACCCAGTGAAGGGCATGTGGAGAGAAGCGGTGCCCCCATGGCTGGCCGCACGCCAGGACTGGGGTGGGGAGAGCACCGAAGTGTCCTCCCAAGTCGCAAACCTTTGATCAGCTGCAAACGGGCTTTGTTGTCTGCTTTTACACCGCTGCTACTCTTTTTTAAAGCACTGCGGGTTAATGTCAGTTTTCTGGGAGCACTGGGTGTGGGTGGGAGCAGTCACCATTAGAGAAGGTGCTTCCAGCGTGTGTGTGAGTGTGCGTGAGCACATGTGAGTGCGTGCAAGGGTGCACTGCTTTGGAGATGCTCCGACACCTCCATTGTTTGCAGCCAGACCCTGAAACTTGGCAGCAACGATGCCCCGAGGCTAGAGATGTACCTTTCACTTTTCCCATGAAATTCCATTCTGGTTTGGCTGAGTTATAAAAAAAAAAAGTTTGAAAATCACCATTTCCCTTCTGCTGCCTGCATTCCTCAGGAAAACTTTGGCAGCCTGTCAAAACAATAACTGAACGTGAACTTTCTAAAGAGCTGGCCCGGTGCTGTCTGCCAAAGCAGCAATTCAGCACAGCTCAGTGCGGCGTGCCCTTTCCCTCACCCCCCCGTGCCCACCCCCTTGCATGCCCATCCCTGGGCACCCTCCAGGTGCAGATGTGCCCACCCCAGACACCACCGTGCAGAGCACGGGGCTGGCATCCACTGTCCAGCTGCAAAAGCCACACACACCTCCTCTCTCCTCCCAGGAGAGCAGCTTTCTGCTTCCATCCCGGACCGTTACTCCTGCAATTTTTTGGGCAGAAGCCTCTGGAGCAGTGAGGAAAGGCCAGTCCAAGCCTTGCTGAGGAATACCTTAGGTCCAGCTGCAACAACCTACATTGTAGACATTTATTTTAAAAATCTTTTTTTTTTTTAAATGTTATTTCCTATGTTAAAAGAATGTTGTTTATAATGCAAAGCCAAGTGCTTTTAAGTTAGGAAATGCCTAATGTATGATTCCTCGCAAGCTCAGCTCTATGTGCATGCCTTGTGTTCCGACCTTTATGGACATGAGCCCCTATTTCAAACCCTTTCCTTACCCAGTGGACAGGGGAGGGAAAAGGGCACAGGCTGCTCCCACTGCTGTAAATAAGACACTTCCTAACACTGAAGTGTTTCATTTGAATGTTTTTTGCAGACCGCATATTATTCTTTAATACAGGTTTTTAATGCAATGTATAATTTTCAAACCAAAGCACCCGACTTCAGCACACTTGCCAGAGTTTTTCCTCACCACAGAAATGCGGCCGCATCTGGGGTGGAGTGAGGCAACTGTTTTGCAGCCTGTCAGGACATAAAATGACTATAAAGCAGAGAGAGGAAGCACAGTTCTTGTTTAAAATGCCCATTACATTTCACATGAAGGTTCTGGAGGATGCAGGGAAGCAACCTGCTGCTACTTCACCCCTGCAGGGATTAATACTCTTAATCTTGTGGCAAATGCTTTGTGGTCTCTGTGGTACTTTTGGGGCTCAGACTATACAATTGAAGGGGAAGATGGGGCTTGCACTGTCTCTATGGCTCAGGAAGGCAGGATGAACCTCTGCCATTCCCACCACCTCTTCTCCTGCCAGCAAGCCCCAGGGTTGCTTTGCAGTGCACTGAGCCACAGAGCAGCAGCGTCTGAGCCAAAGCAGACCAACCCTCCTGCTTTTCCTTGTCTCCTCATCACCAGGAGCTGAGAAACAGGCAGGAAGAATCCGTTAACTAAACCAAGCTGCCGTAACTGGTTGTTCTTGTGCTGTTCCTTGCAAGGTGTGGCTGCCCCCATGGGAAGCTGGTCACCAGTCACAGCACATTCTCCAAAATTCCTGGTGTCTGTGCAGCAAAAGGCCAATGATTTCACACAGCATCTACTGATGGCCAGGGAGTTGTCGTTTCTGATGTGAATGCAGTTCTACCTCCTCCAAGCTCCCGTCCAGCAGGCCCTGAGCTTGTGCTAACAGTGCAGCTAGTATCCGGATCTCGGGAGTGGCCAGGAGTCTCCAGCCTGCCCCAAAAGTCTCTCATCATTTTCGTGCATTTGGCTGGCAGCACTGTGGATTCAGCCTCCCTCCCTCTTCCAGCCCTCCAACTATAAAAGTCTGTTGTGGCCTACATTCAGCTGTCGGGTATCACATTATCATGGCTCGGCAAAGAGGAAACCAAGCAGTTTGGCACAAATGGCTTTTCTGTGTTCAGTCTGTTCCAGCGCAGGTCTGTTCAGCTCCTCCTGAAGCACATGGAAGCGTTCAAACTTCAATATTTAATCTTGCCTTGAAATGCAGATTGTCAGATCCAGGGAAAGGAAAGTGAGCAAATGCACAGCCGTCGACACGGGATGTCAGGAAGGCAGCAGGCACTGGGCTCACTTCTTGTCTTTCAGCCGTAGTGTGGGGCACCAGGTCCCCTCCTCCAGCACTTTGACCCTGGCCCAGGCACTGCCAAATCACCGCTATTTTGTTTCAGTGTTTGAATGTAGCTTTTCCTGCCTTGGGGTGATGTATTGGGTTTGCATGGCCAGGTTTTGGCAGTGGGAGCGCTACCAGACCTTGAGCACCCCCGAGCCCTCGGCGTGCTCCCGGTTTTGCCTCTGCTCTCCGATGCTCAGACGTTGTGCCTGTGGAGGACAGGCACAGGCAGAGGGGGTTTAGCGGTGTGTAAGGCAGCACAGGTGCCTGCCTCTCCCTCCTGGGCACACACATGCACACCACGCTCATCCCTGGTGCAAGGCAGGCAGTGTGGTAGGAAAGGGAGCAGCCCATACGTGTGTTTTGGGAACCAAGCAATCTTGGGTAAATTATAAGCACAGTTTTGAGAAATAAAAACACATTAATATTCTGTTCTCTCAAGGCATTATGCTACTGTTTACCACTACACACAATCCTCTGCCTTAAATTGCATCTTTGATTAAAGCAGCAATGAGAGAAACCAGTGCTAATAACAAAATGTATTCTGCTTTAAATCACTAAAGTGAAAACATCAATAAGCTGTAACCATCAGTGCCGCCATGAAAATGAAGGCAACCACCATGGGAAACAGCAAGGATGAAATCCACTTTGCCAGCATAAAAGCTGAGTAATTAGGTCTTATGTGGGTGGAACTTATAATGAGGTGCAGGAAGGGGGAAAATGAATTTCAACCTGAGCCTGCCTCCTCCCCCCTCTCTGCCAGAGCCGCTAATCTAAGTTTGGGGGCTGCCATTGGGACCGCAGCCCCATTTTTTACCTCTGCAGGGCCTGCAAAGCAGCATCCACCTCTGCACCTCCACCCATGCCTGACCCTTGAGGGATGCTCCACACCCTGCCAGTGGGCAGCCGATGGCTTGTCCCCAAAGCACCAAGTTAATTTCACTGGGGGAGCCAGCTGTGCTTCCAAGGAGGGCATTTCCCTTTGAAGAAGCTGGAGCTGATACATGGTATCAGCTCAATAATTTAATTTAAAAATTAGAAAAGGGAGCCATATCTGGTTATCGTGGATTAATCAGAGTTTGCGGATGGGTTTATAAAATTAATTTATATACACTGAGTGACTTGAATCAAAGCCCTGTGCTCCTCTGCAGCCGTCCATCCCTCAAGGAGCTTTGTTCC
Organism: Callaeas wilsoni; assembly: GCA_013398955.1. Classification (NCBI taxonomy): domain Eukaryota; kingdom Metazoa; phylum Chordata; class Aves; order Passeriformes; family Callaeidae; genus Callaeas; species Callaeas wilsoni. Next base: position 73,739 of record VWPU01005480.1, read on the forward strand.
TGGAGCAGGCTGCTCTCAATTGCTTGCTGTGGAAGTTCTGATACATCAGCAAACTTCAGATCTTCCCTCGTACTGTTCCGTCGGGTACAGCCTTTCAGTTATCCAATGTCGCAGTCACCCTAAGGTTCAGCCAAGCCAGGAGGGTGTTTTCAGGAGATGCTACCTAGTGCCAGAGCAGGACAAATTATTCGTCACTTGTTCTTCCAGGCTTTGAAGTGCAAATAAAGCAGACAACTTCAGTGCTGGGTTTTCCAACATTCCTTAATATTTCCACAGCAGATCAAGGTGTTGTCCGTTCTTGTGCCTGTGACACTGACTGAGAGTCTCTGGAAGGGACTTTCCCTAATTTCCCAGCAGCAGCCTTTCTCTAAGGATGCTTCGCCGCACTAAAACCGAGGCTGAGTGCCGAGCTGGCTGCACTTCTGCCTCCCGCCGGTGCCTGCGGGCTGTGGCTGCCCATCGGGATGTGGCTGCCAGGCAGGCTGAGGTTCCATTTCGGGTGTGTTTGCAGCTCAGACTTATCCCAAACCTTGTGAGAGTCAGACATCCAGTTCGGTGCCTTTTCCTGTGGGGTTTTGGGTTTTTTTTCCGCTGGTTATGTCACTAGAAAGCACGTCGGGTTTTTCTCGAGGGTCACACTCGTTAGTTATGGTGCCCTCTGAAATAGTCAGGTTATTACGTGGATTACGTGGCTCACACAGCAGGCAGCTGCCAGGGCCCTGCACAGGAGGGAGGAGAGCCCACGTTTGTGGCCAGTGCAGCTGAGGGGTCAGCCGGGACAGGCTTCCGCAGGGGATGTGGCCAGCGGCTCTACCTGCACAGGTTCGCCTGTGCCCGGGTCTCCCGCAGGCCCCATCCCCACAGGGCGGCCGGCCCGGGCTGGAGGGTGGCAGGTAGACCCGGCGCTGCGGCGCACCGGCTCGGGGCGGGGGCAGCACCGCCGGCGGTGCGGGCAGGAGGCGTTTCCCCAGCGGCAGCGCTGGGGCTGGCGGTGTCGGGGAGCCTCCCGGCCGATGCGGGGCCGGGATGCGGGGCCGGCTCACCCCGTGCTCCCCGAGCCCCGCGCTCGCCTCAGCGCTCGCCTTCCTTTGTCCCGCTTAGTAACCGGCGCTCGCGGCCAATCGCCATCGAGCCGGCCGGCCCCGCCGCGCGCTGATTGGCTGGGCCGCCCGCAGCCCTCCGCCAATCCCGGCGCTCGCTGCTCCCTCAGACAAAGGCAGCAGCTCTGGCAACTGCGCTCCGCTCCCCCCGCCCCCCGCGCGTGCTCCGCGGCAGCGGCCCCTTGGCGGCCGGCCAGCCGGGGGACCTACCACCGCTGCCGCGCGCCTCGGCACGGGGGGCGCGCTACGAAAAGCCGCCGAGAAAAGTGGAGAAAGCAAGCCGAGTAAAAGTTAGAAAAAGGGGGAAGCAGATTTTTGTTCTATGCCAAGCTTTCTGCGTGGGCGTGCCTCGCCGGCGCGAAGAAGGACGTTTCCCCTTTGTGTCTTTTTTGTTTTTTGCCCACCCCTCTCTCCGCCTCGTGGAAGCGCCCCCTCACACACACCCGCGTTCACCTCCAAGGGGTTAAAAAGCCGGCGCCAAGCCCCGCCCCCTGGCGCCGGGGGGGCGTGGCCCAGTCCCCGGCAAGAGGCGGGCGGCGGCGGCCGGGCCCCTCAGAGCCGCTTAAAATGTCACCGAGCGCGGGGGCCCCGAGCCCGGCCCCGCC